>JAASFI010000280.1:0-37265 GCA_023333705.1 Globisporangium viniferum
AGCAGAACGTAGAGCACCATCACCCACGTCAAGAACTGCGCCACAAACGAATACTATAGACGTAATGAAGAATAGTTTTAGCAGTGAAATCGCGTTAGCAACCTGTACAATCGTTATGACTGGTAAAGAGAAAGCCAACGCCAACATCACACATGCAACGGACCTTGATGTAAACGCCTCGATACCGGCGCTGCAGTCGTCTCCCACCTGGCGCTGATTAGTCTCTGGCGAAGGCAACTTTCTCTCATCATGCGTCTTTCATGCGATACAGTAGCTCCATCAAAATCATCAAATGGAGTCTACCGCAACAAGAAAGCAGGAGTGCAATATTAAGACTTGCACAACATTTACAAAATGGCTCAGATCCGTGAACTGGGACTTTTGCTGGGAGCTGTTGCATTTCAGACTCATCTGGGTGGTCAGCGTTCTTTTTTGCTGTCTGTGAGCACCACCCAGCGGTTGGGTAGGGCCGATTTGAACATGACAATTCAGCAGGGCCAATCCCAACAAGCACGGAGCAGTAGTACCTGCAGTCCATTTCGTACTCCAAACTCTCGTTATAGTTATTCAGGTTAGTAGCCGTACTTGTCGTTGAGTTTCGTGCGTCCGTCGCCCGTCTGGTTCGTGGGCGGCACCCACACGCGGTCGCCTCCTTCTAGCGTGCTCGCCTCGTTGCCAAACCCAGTCACGTCGTCATCTTTTCTCTTCATGCTAGTACTACTCGCCGGAGGTCGACCAGGACCAAGCGCTGCGCCAACCACTCGTCGCTTCTTCGTTTGCACCGGGTCCGCTTTCGCTGGCGGTGCGTCAGCTGCACTCGACGTTGCGTTGCTCTTTTGAGGTTTCAGGATCGAAGCATCCCTCTTCTCCTTGGAGGTATCATCCGCCTCATCAGCCTGCTCTACTGGTTCCCGTGGCTCGGCTGGTCGCTTCGTTAAGACAACTGAGGGTTTCGAGATTGCCTCTGGTTGCTTCGTCTTTGGCACCACTGGTTCCTTCTCGATCTGTTGTTGCTGTTGCTGCTGTTGAGAAAATGTAACAGATTCTCTCTCAGTGGATTCTGGTTTTGGTTTGGACTCAACACGAGCGGGCACGTGCGCTAATGCCGGTGTCGCGACGACCAAAAGCTGGCGCTGGCGGCGCAGTTCTGTCTCCAACTCATGCTTCCTCGTCTCAATTGAAGACAACTGCGTGGTGTGCAGCTCGTGGGTCGTAGTCGCCATAAACGAGTCGAGCGAGTCCAGTTCCTCTTCCTGCTTTTGCTCTTGCACCACCACTACATCGCGCGACGCACGCGTCTGTTCTTCTTCATACTCCGTCGCAAGCTCACTGAGCCCTCTCTCCAAACTCTTGATCTTCGCTTGGATCGACTCGGCTGTCAGCACTTCGCTTTGGTTCTTCTTCGCTCCACCTGTAGTAGAAGCTGCTGCTGCTGTCGCTGTGGGTTCACCGCCACCAGTGACAACGCCCAATTGCTGCTTGCGCTCAAGAAGCTTGCGCTGGTTCGACTTGGTGCGGTCGTAGAAATCGTCCTCGTCGCTCTCATATCCGTACAGCGACTCGTTCACACTCTGCTTCTTTTTCAGCGTCACGCCACCAGCACTTGATGCAGCACCAGACTTTGTCTTCTCACGCTGCGCGTTCTTGGCATGAATGCGCTCTTCAATGTCCTCGATCTCCTTCTTCAGCGCCTGGATGCGCTGCTCATTGCGCTCGAGCGTCTTCTCCTGGCCTTCCGTGAGCCCCGTGAGCTGGTTCTGCTTGGCCTGGATGCGCGACTTCTCCAGTTTCAGGTTCTCCATCTTCTTGATGCGCGTCTGCAGCTGTTGGAAGAGCTTCTGGTCCTTCTCGTTGATCTCGTTCTGCTTCAAGCTCGACTTGTACGGCGTATCGTCCTCCTTGAGCTGATCAAATACACATCACACACACAAATACGATCAGCACATAAGCTATTCATACTAATTTCAAGATGCCCAAGTGCACTCACATTGCGCAGATAGTCTGGTAGGTTGTTCTTGTCCTTGTGTCCCTCGTCATGATCGTCATCCTCATCATCTTCATCATCGTCTTCTTCAGCGGCGTCCTCGCCAAAGCCCCAGGACGCGCCGCTGTCATCATCCCCCTCACGCCCACCACTGCGACCCGCGCTCTTGCGCTGGATCGCCTTCTTCTCCTGTCGCTGTTCCGACTAATAGCATCGTCATGTACAGTAGATATTAGCCACACAAGCAGCACCGCACCGCACAGCCCAACCAACCAATCGTATCCCCTCATAACAAGACCAGATGCATCAATGCAACACAAGCACACACAGTACCTTTTCGCGAAACTTCTGCAGGTTGAGCGAGTCGTACTCTTGCGGAAGCAGCTCCGGTGGGCCACACACAGCGTAAAGCCGCGTGGACTCGCCAAACACGACCACGTCGCCGATGTGCAGCCGCACAAACTCGTTCGCGGGGATGCGCTTCTTGTTGAGGAACGTGCCGTGCGTGCTCTCGAGGTCGCGCAGGAAGAGCGCACCCTGCTTGTCGAACTGCAGTGCCGCATGCACGCGCGAGATCGACGGGTGCTGGAGCACGAGGTCGCACAGTGGCTCCATGCGGCCTGTGATAGATAGTACAGGCAGGAGGGATGCGTGAGGATCAATCAGTTGAGCGACGTTGGCGCAACAGGAAGGACGCTGTGCACGTACCTGCGACGATGCAGCTCTTGCGCGGGTCCGTGGGCAGCTTCATGTTCTCCACCACCACGCCGCTCTTGATCACCTCCACGTAGATGCCGAAGGCGTTCGCGCCGTCGACGCCCCAGTCCGGAGGCGCGTACGCTGCCATTCTTCTTGTGGATTTGGCTTTTTGGAACTGGTGTGATGTTGTTCCCGCTATAAAATGCTGCGGGATCTGTAATTTTCTGCTTGTCTAAAATGATTGTATACTTCGTTTTTGGACCAATGAAAGAAGTTTGTTGGGTGCATTATTGATATTTTAACCAATCGAATGCTACTTACGCGAATTGTGTGGTGTTTTTTTTTCATCGATGAGGGCCATTTTGATGGGGCTCGCTGGCGTTGACGAAGCTCGCGTCGTTCTCCTGCTGTTGTCTTCGGTGCTGCTCCTTGCGTTCTCGCCGTACAAAGGAAGTGTCTGCTTTTGGAGACCTCTTGGGTGTCGCAGCTGATCTCGACCTCGGAGTCTGCTCTTCTTCGAACTCGTGGAACCCGTTGATCTGTTTCAAAACTGATGAAGTATCTCCCCAAATAAATTCAGATGAGCGATATTAGCAATCTCGGGCCATTAGATTTTCTACACGCCTCGCAAGTTTACCCCAAACTCACCTTTGGTTGCCTTTGGGGTATTTAAAGTAGACGGCGGAGGCCGATGCGAGGACTTGGATCGGTGGGTCCTCTCGACCGCCTGCTTGGTCAAGCGGTGCACCGCTTCCTCGGTCGCGATCAGAGCTTCTCTCTGGTGAATGGAATATTGTAGATACATGTACAACAAATGTTCAATACTGACATTAGCTCGACAGTAGAACAAAAAAAAACAGCAACGCACCATGTCGTCCACTTGGGAGAGCACGCTCTGGTATTTGACGTCGATGTAGTTGCATTTCGCTCGCGTTGACCGCACTTCCTGTTTTGGCAAAATGTGGCACAAGCATTAAAGTTTGATATTACAGAAAATGATCATGATATAACTCGGGCCATATGTGTACCTGCTCGAGCACTTCGATCTTCAGCTCATGGTCCATCCGCATCTTTCGCTCCACACCTAATTCCCTAGAGAGCTGTGAAATGACAAACAAGGAATAGAGGAAAGGGTCAGCAACTAATGGCAATCAGCGATTTCATCACAGAAACGAATATCAATACCTGATCCATCTTCTTCGCGAGGTGCATGCCGATACTGAGCGACTTGTAGCACACTTGGCTCAGTTGCGTCGCCTCCAACGATGCCGATGACGCGTCCTGCACCGCGTCCCCAACCTTTTCTTCCCGGGAACCCCTTGTCTGCTGCATTCGTCGCACCTCAAACAGTCGTTCGCCTTCATTGTCACTTTCGCTTCCGTCTTCGTCATCATCGTTGTAGCCCTCACTACCGGCTCTGCGTACCTCTTCGCCAGCGTCATCAGACTCGTCGTCAAAATAGTCGTCTACGTGGCCATCAAATGTGTAGACCTCCTCCTGATTGGACGGAGAACCGGCACGCTGCATCTGCTGCTGCTGAGGATACATGCTCGCTTGGTTCACTACTTTCGCGTCTTCCTCTTGGTTCAACGTGGCGGTCTCTGCTTCAAGTTCAAACAGCATGCGCTCCAGCACAGCCAGCTCGCCCTGCAAGTTCACTACTAATCAATATGTATATACATTCACATCATACGTCAGATCAAGTGGTAACGCGCAATATTCGCGTATTCGCTCGTCGTACCTTTCTGTGACCGGTCGAGCTTGGGCTGCTCGTCGTGGTCGAGCTTGAACGACACCGTCACGCCAGCTTTCCTCTGGCGCACCGAGTCGCCCGAGCCTGGACGCTCTCTACCAGCAGCAAACGCGCTCACGGGTGTACTACTCGCGCTCGCGATTGAGACATCGTTCGGAGCGTAGCGAGTGCTATTGTTGCTGTTGCTGGTGCTGTTGCTGCTGTTGTTGTTGTTGTTGTACCGACTCGGCGTCGTCGCTGGCGCTTGTCGCTGCTGATGCGAAGCGGACGACGGGCTCCGTGACGAGAAATGCGCGGTCGAGAGCTGCTGCAGCTGGCGCTGGAGCTGCTGGTGTTCGTTGAGACGGTACTGCGCGCCGTCCGTCAGGTACGAGTTCCATGCGGGGCGTCTGCGCGACGGCGGCGGCCGCGGTGTCTGCTGCTGCTGTCTTCGCATGATTATTGTCTTGAGGTCAATTGGGAATTGGAATCTTTGAAAATGCAGAAAGTGGTAAGTAGGTTCGATTGTACTTTAAAATGGCATATTTTCAAGTATGACTCAAATGCCACAAATTCTTCATTTGGCTTTAGCGTTCGACCAAGTTTTCTATACACGCATATACAGGTCAAATGCATACTTGTATTGATCAGCCTTGTTGGCGGGTGGGAAAATTAAGCAAAAGTGCATTTTCAATTCTGAGTAATAAAATATCCTATGATATAGCATATCAAAGCGTGGAAGTATATAACTGTCAAATATGTGACGTGTGCAAAAATCTGTGACTTGTGCCGACTCGGAGCCGTTTCCCCCATTGCGCATGAACAATTTTAAAGCCCCTTGGTGCTTGCGAGCGTCTCTTCACAGGTGATTCACCATCCATATCATCCCTCTCTCTCTCCTTTCTTCACTGGGTTCATCCCACCCAACCCAAGCCTCTGACTGAGAGCACTCCACAACCAGCAGGAGAGTGAACGCAACAACATCTGACCCCTCCATCCGCCCTTCATGGTGCCCACGCGACGCCCGACGCATCGCCGCCGCTCGGTGCCCAGCGCGCAGAAGACGCCCGGCAGCTGCCTCAGTCCACGCAGCAGCAACGGCAGCAGAACCAGTAGTAGCTCTGGGTCCGGCTGCTCCCTTGCGGCCGCGACCACGTGCGCTCAGCTGAGCCCGAGCTTCCGGTGCCTGGAGCAGATCGCGCTCGACATGAGCGTCGACGAAGAGAAGAGCTTTGCGAACCCCGCTGACCCCAAGTCCAAGCAAAAGGTGCAGGCCATTTTCTACGTGATGCACGTGCGTCACGCGAAGTGCGGCGTCACGTGGAGCCACCGCCGTCCGTTTGACGACTTCCACTGCTTCCACACACAGCTGCTGCAGATCTTGAAGCAGGGCCACGTCTGCCGCGGCGACTGTCCGTGGCTCTACAGTTTCCTCAAGAGCTACTTCCCGCGGTCGTCGTCGTGTCCGCTCAAGCTCTTCTGCCCCAAGGTGATCGCCAAGCGCCGCGAGGCGCTGCACCAGTGCTTCACGACGCTGCACACGTTCCTGCTCACGCGCGAGAACCAGAACTGCGACGTGCTCCGCGGCAGCGTGCTCAAGGCCTACATCGCATTCGTCTACGGCGAGCTGGGGCCGAGCCATCCGCTCATGAGCGCGCTCAAGATCAACGAGCAGCTCGCTGCAAAGATGGCAGCAGCCGACGAGGCGACGCTCGCGACGACGCCGACGTGCTCGTCCACTGAGGGAGAGGAGGAGGACGACCGGAGCTTCATCGGCAGCCGCAGCAGCAGCGCCAGTATCAACAGCGTGGACGAGGGCTCGAGCTCGGCGCCAGCGTGTTCGCTCTGCCGCAACAGACTGAACGAAGATGCTGGCGAAGTCTCGTTTAACTATCCGATCGTGCCGTCCGCACCAAGAGTCTCGCGAGCTCCATCCTATTCTTCTTCTTCATCCTCTGCGTCGTCATCGTCGTCCTTCTCAACTTCGAGCCGCTACTACGCGACCAAGCTGCGCTGCGGCCACGAGTTCCACGAAGAGTGCATCCTTCAGTGGCTCAACCAGGAGCTCAGCTGTCCGGCGTGCGGGCGCTCCGAGGTCTCGCCACGAACCAGCACCGGCAGCAGCACTGGCAGCAATGGTAGTGGCGTTGGTGCTGGGTGGACTGCCAGTACAAGCGGCGCTGAGGCGGCGGTGCAGGAATGAACTTGAATCAACGAGGCAGAGGAGTGTATGCATCTATCTATCTTCGTAAGGTGGTTGGTCACGTAACTATTGTTACACGTCCATTTCAACGTGTGTACCCCAAGTAATATTCCAAGTACTTTGGAATACATTCATCATGTTGATACTGTGTGTGTGTGTGTTCGGAGACTTTGGGGAAGTTCACATCTGGCCAATAACGAGCCCAGCAAACTTGTTCAGAATGTCGAAAGAAATACTCGACTCTCTCTGCGCGGAAATAGTAAACTCGAGGGAGACTCTATTGTTGGCTCTCGACGTGCGATCACTTCACAGACCACAGGCCATAGACCACAGCCGCCTGACTGGCGGCTGCAGTCATCACGTCGTGGAAGTGAGTTTACCTCCAGCAGCTGATCCCTTTGGCCAACCAAGTCCCTGGTTTGGAGTGGAGTGGATGGGTCGTTCTGTAGCAGCACAAGGACTGAGCTGAGTACCACCGGTACGTGTGAATCGACACCAGGAGCAATGCGAGCTCTTATAACAGGTGTCACTGCTGGTCGCAACCAGGTCGCGCCGTGTCCGCCAGAACCAGAATCATCTCCTGCAGCCGGCTCCAGTCCAGCGGATCTCACCAACCTCCAGTTAGTTGAGTCATCACCCCAGCGAGAGCACGCCCCACAAGATCAACAGCAGGGAGGCAATGCAAGCAAGACCATCAACGCCTTGGCAGCACGATTACCAGAATTGACAAGGATCAATCGCCCTTTACCTCCTCCTCACATCGGCCAGCAGCACCAGCGGCTGCACAAGTCGTTCTTCAAGCTCTTCCACACGCGCGGCGTGAAGCGGCGCGCGCTCTCTGCGCTGCTCGTGATGCTGCGCAACGCGTACGCGAGTGTGAGTGTCGCGTGGCTGCTCACGTTCTTCTGCTCCTTAGGCACTTTATCCTCCGAACCCGTGGCTCAGCAGTCGTACACGCGGTTCCTCACGGCGACGCTCGTGTGGAGCCACTTCTTCTTCTGCTTCGTCGTGTTCCTGGCGCAGGCGTGCTTCCTCGCGCGCCGGCGGTTCCTCACGAGCCCCGACACGCCGCCGAGCTTCCTCTTTTGCCTCCAGCGGCTCTGCATGCAGACGTACTACTCGTACCTGAGCTCGCTCGTGCTCCTACTGGCCAGCACGCTGCTCCTCAGTAAGTTCACACCAGAGCACGTGCGCACGTACAAGCTCGAGTTTTACATCGGCTGCTTCTGCTCGCACGCGTACACTGCGAACGCGATCATCTCTACGAGAAGGATCATCGAGCAGCAAACTGTAGGCGGCGCTCGTGTGGTAACAGCCGATACCCGGAGGCCTACAGGCTACTGTGCGAGGCTCAAGCACGTCTGCAAGGTCTTCGTCGCGTACAGCCCACTGGCGGTCACGGTCGCCCTCGCGGGGCTCTTTGTGCACGTAATCAGCAGCTACCGGATCACTTCCCAGGCCGAGATGCTCGCGTTCGCAGCCGCGAGCCTCGCGTTCAAGCTGCTCATCCAGGAAGCGATCAAAGTGTACGTGCTCAAGCGGAACGTGCGCGACATCCGTACGATGTGCGTGGCCGTGGGGCTGCCCACCGTGCTGATCGACACGCAGCTGCGCATCGCGCTCCAGCGCGTGCAGAGCGCGCAGCTCACGCTCACGGGCACGCTGCTGCTGGCGGTCGTGGAGATCGCCATGCGCTCGAGCAAAGTGCTACTCGTGACGCTCGAGATCCGCCGCGAAGAGCGGAAAGCGCACCCCGCGACGGGTGGCACCGCCGCGATCCGAGAGTTCCGGTCCCAGCAGCGACGACGACAACTAGAGGCGCATCCATACACTGCTGCTGCTGGTACAATTAGCACTAGCTCTCGACGACGGTCGTCCTCGGAGCACACGGCTACTACGCCTTCTACTGCGGCCGTGCGCTTCCAGCGCTGGAAGAAGAAGCTGCTGGCGTTCCACACGGCGGAGATCTACGCCGACATGTCGGCCGAGTACATCGCGATCGGCTGCTCGGCCGCGCTGCTCTCCTTTTACTGGAACCACCCAAAGTACGAGCTGCGGCTGCTCAACGAGCCTTCCAATGCGTCTTCTTCCTCGCCAGAAATCGAGAACGAAGAGGCGTCCACAGCAGCGACGCCCATGAATCAGCTGCTCCTGCTCGGCCTGCAGATCGGTGCCGAGATGGGGATCGACTACGTCGCGTCGCTGCTCGAGATCAGCGCGGGCATCGACTTCCTGGAGCTGTGCAAGCACGGACCGTTCGTCGCTTGCGTGTTCATCAGCGTCGCGGTGATCAACATCCTCATCTCGGCCGTTATCTTCCTGCGCGTCGCTTGATTCCCAGTCAGCGCCAGCGAGCGGCAAGATGGCGCGTAGAGCTATCTGTCCTATCGAAGGCACTGCTACATAGTAATCTTGTTGACGTATATTACTGCGAGCATGCCGTGAGTGCGCTCATGGTTGAACAGCTTTGCCATTGGAGCCACGTCAAGAGGATTGATTTTTTTGCCCTTTTTTCATAAAACTGCAACTGCAACTGCATGTTGGAGCTATTCATTGGCCCATCACCCGCAAGTCATTATCAAATAATCATCATCTTGGAAAAAAATGGACTAAACGCGCCGTTCGGTGCGTTTAGTCGGCGACGAAAACAAAAAAAGAAGGAAATGTATCCATCCATCACCCCCGTCTCATCATCATCTTGTCCGACATTCATTCACTTCGCCAGCAGCAGCTCTTTTTGTGGACCATATACAATCGTGGCCTTTGCGCTGGCCGAGGTAGCTACGCATTGGCGAATGAGGCCCTTGGTCATTGCGGTGGTGGTGGGAATATGGCCTGGTGCTACTATTGCTGTTAGCTGAGCTGCTTGGTGACTGTTGCGTGTTGTCACGAGTGGGAAACAAACGTCTCGTGACTCATTCGGACTCGAGGTATGTTGTGTTGCTCAGTCAGAAAGATTCACGCACAAGCTGCGAGGTCCACAATTTTCGAAATCGAAGCAGTGCTCTGCTGTGTTGTTGATGGATCTTGCAGCGGCATCCAGTAAACTGGGTACCTACGAGGCGCCAGGGTTTCTTGCAGCTCAATATTGTCCATGGACGAAGGCTTCGAGCTTCTATCGGCACGCTTTGAAGCTCGATCGAAGCTTGGGAGGATGGGAAATCATTCACCCGGTGAGTCGCTTTCTGATCATCCTTTTTTCAAAAAATCACTTTGAACAAATCACGTTTGATGGAGTATATTTAAAAAGTGATATTTTTCCTCAAACGAGATTGGTGATGATATAAAAAGCACCAAAGAGCGAATACTGGTAGCTAAATACTCATTGTTTTCTGATCAATTAAATTATACCTGTCTGAAGAATCTGCAGTTGTGAGTTTGTGCTGACGCTGAACGGCAGAGCTCTGCTTCTTCCACCCCTGGCTAAACGCGGGCGCTTTGGCCAGATTTATATCTGATATGCTGTACATCTATTTGCATTGTGGCATACTGTACTTTGAAGTAGCTACTCACCTCCGTCGGTGTCCAAAGTCGTGTTATCAACGCTAAGGGAAGCTTTGAAGTCAACTGGAAAGGTCTGACTACAAACATTTATACACTTCATGTGTTTAATCACCTAGCTAAAGCAGTTGTTTGTGATCGCCAGAGATTTAAAAAGAAAGAATATCGCAAACTCAAACTTGCACAATATTTATCGCACTGTTTAGCTTTATTGAATAAAGCTAAACAAACAATCACTCGAGCACGATAGACCCTCCCAGTCATGCTACAGTGTATAAGTGAAGTACATTGACTCCCACGGTGACGGGTCTACAAAAAAATGCTCTCAGTGGCGGTAAACAAATTAATGATCCTCGAGTCTTGGTACAATATTACATTCTTTGCATTTCTGCTAAATATGAACGAGTTTTATTTTTGACCAATAGCACTCATCATCGAAGCGATACTGTATCCAGAACAAAATGTGTGCATTTCGGTGGTGTAATCTCACTGTTTGCGAAAAGGCCACGAGTTGTCCTTTAAAAAATCAAGCGTGGGACATTTTGTAATCAATACGCTTTTGCAAAAAGGATGTTCTGTGTCCACTTTGCAAAGCGGCGGATTATCTGGAGGTGTGGGAGAAGAAGCGCAAAAAATAAACAAAGTCCAATTCAATAATATTACTAAAGTATGTACTTAGTACTGTTTTGTTTTGCTACATTTGTAAAGCAAATAGCAAAATTTGCTCTCAGCGCATCGACGATCTGAGTACAACTGACCACCGTACAGTACCTACCAGACGAAGGGATGTTGGTGAGCGTAAAACGACACAAGGACAGACTGACAGGCAGCAAACGGCTGACTGTTTGACTGCTTGTCTTGTTCTTGTTGATGGGGCGTGGATGGGAAGAAAGTGTGTGAGAGAGAGAGACTGGTTTGTGAGAAGCCGTGACAAATCCTGGGCCCTTCTCCGCAGGCTTGAAGCTTTGGAAGAGGCTGAGTCAACCGGGCTTTCCAGTGAGCCTCCGATCTTCCTCTCTCGCTCTTCTCATGGGGAGAGCTCTCTCCGAGAGCAAGCAGCCTTCCTCACCAAATCGCCATCTTTCCCAATCGTCTCCTTCCCTCGCTCTCTTTATCTCTCTCACTTCTTCTTTCGCCTCGAAGTCCGCACTCCCCCAAGTCTTCTCCAACACCAGCAAACGAACGATGCTCGGCGCTCGCTTCTTCCTCAGTGCGCTCGCATGCTTCGCGCTGCTCCTGAACGCCGCAATGGCCGCGCATCGCATCGGCGTGGGCAAGGGTGACATCACCGGCCCTGCTGCCGAGGTCGTGATGATGGGCTTCGCCGACACGAATGAGAAAACTGCCGGTATCCTCAACCGCCTGTACGCGCGCGCTTTCGTCATCGAAGACACGACCACGAACCAGCGCGTGGTGTTCGTCAACTGCGACCTCCAGGCGGTCTTCCAGCTCGTGCACCAGGAGGTGATCAAGCAGCTCAAGACCAAGTACAGCGGCGTCTACACGGAGCAGAACGTCGTACTGCACGCGACCCACACGCACGCTGGACCCGGTGGCACTGCCGGCTACTTCTTGTACGACGTCTCGATCCTGGGATTCATCAACGAGAACTTTGAAGTGATCGTCGCGGGCATCCTCAAGGCGATCGACGATGCGCACAAGTCGGTGGCCCCCGGCACGATCCGCTTCAACAAGGGCAAGCTCCTCGACGGCGGCAAGAACCGCTCGCCCGAGGCGTACGCCGCGAACCCTGAAGCCGAGAAGAGCCTCT
This sequence comes from Globisporangium viniferum, assembly GCA_023333705.1. Classification (NCBI taxonomy): domain Eukaryota; phylum Oomycota; class Peronosporomycetes; order Pythiales; family Pythiaceae; genus Globisporangium; species Globisporangium viniferum. The sequence goes on from JAASFI010000280.1 coordinate 11,891, forward strand.
ACGCGGGCGACCGAGACACCGACATGCGCGCTTTGCAGTTCCTCGACGCTGCAGGTGCGCTCCGTGGTGTGCTCGCGTGGTACCCAGTGCACCCGACCACGCTGACCCAGAAGAACTTGCTCATCAGTGGCGACAACAAGGGGTACGCCGAGTTCCTCATCGAAGACAAGTTCCCGGGCGTGATCGTCGGCCTCGGTATCTCGAACGCCGGTGATGTGAGTCCAAACCGCGTCGACAACGGCAACGGCACGTTCAGCGGCGAAGGCAAGGACCCGATCGAGAGCGCCGAGATCATCGGTGCGCGCCAGTCCAACAAGCTGTTGGAGCTGCTCGCGTCGCCGAGTGAGCTCCTCACAGGCTCGGTCGTGGGCAAGCTCTCGTACGTGGACTTCTCGAACGTCGTGCTCAAGGACCGCAGCGCGACGACTGCGGACCCGTACAACGCGCGCACGTGCCCCGCTGTCGTGGGTCAGAACTTTGCCGCCGGTACGGAAGACGGTCGCGCGGTGCAGGGCTTCACGGAGGGCGACCTCAAGACGAACCCGCTGTTCGCGTTCGCTGGCTCGGTGATCAAGGACGCCCCGCAGTGGGTGAAGGACTGCCAGAACGCCATCAAGAGCCCGCTGCTCGCGACGGGACTCATCACTCCAGTGCCTTGGACGCCCGAGGTGCTGCCGGTGCAGGTGCTGAAGATCGGCCAGTTCGGTATCGCGGTCACGAACTTCGAGGTCACGACCATGGCGGGACGTCGCATCCGCAACACGGTCAAGACTGCGCTGGCGGCGGCTGGCGTCACGGAAGTCGAGCTCGCGTCCATCAGTAACGCGTACGCGCAGTACTTGACGACCCGTGAGGAGTACTTCAAGCAGAGCTACGAAGGCGCGTCGACGATCTTCGGTCCAAACCAGCTCGCCGCGGTGCAGCAGGAGCTCGCACGCGTGGCTGCGTCGGTTGTGAACCCGGCTGTGGCCCTGGATGTCGGTCCAACGCCACGCCAGTTTGACCGCACCAAACTCGCCAACTTCCAGACCGGTGTGGCGTTTGATACCGTGCCTGGCGGCAAGGTGTTCGGCGGTATCCGCACGAACCCGGCGGCGTCGTACGCGATCGGTGCGACCGCGTCTGCGCTCTTCTACGGCGCGCACCCAAAGAACAACCTGAACCTCGTCACGTCGTTCTGCGACGTCGAGAAGCAGGTCTCCTCAGGCGTGTTCCAGACCGTCATGACGGACGCACACTGGGACGTGCGCTACCGCTGGGCTCGCGACAGCGTCGCCGACAGCAAGAGCACGTGCGAGTGGTACATCCGCAAGGGCAGCCGCACGTCGGTCGCCGGCACGTACCGCTTCAAGCACCGCGGGTACTCCAAGCCGCTCATCGGCAGCCTCAGCGCGTACGAAGGCGTGTCGGCCACCTTCACGGTCGCTTAGGTCTCCGTCTTCTTTCTATTTCTCCAAACAAACAGTTTTGTTGTAGTCGCTTCCGGTTTCCTTACCAGTCAGTCAGCCACCTGGGGACCACCACCACCACCGATCGTCAGTGAGCATATTAAACAACCAAATGATATTTCTCTTTGTCTTGTCCTTGTGCCACGCAATGTCCTCCATGATCCATCCTTTCAAGCAGCCCTGTCATGCAGAAAATCGTCAGTAAAAGAAAGGTAAATGAAACATATGTGCAGGTATTCAGCAGCATCGCAGTAACAACAAGCAACAAAGTTGGGATGATCGACATTTTTCAGTTTGCAAATGAGAAGTATATAGGCAAATCAAGCATGAAAGGCGTGCAAGAATGGAATACGTACGACACGAGGTTGGCACACTTACTCGACCGCTGCTTACGAAGAGGAACTGGTCGCAGGTTGAGGTGATAGAACTGCTGAGGAAGGCGCTGCGGCTGCTGATGCTGATGCGGATGGTGGTGGTGGTGGTGGAGACGCCACGCCCTCCGACGACGAGCCGTACATCTTGCGCACGCTCGCCATTTCATCCGCCATAACCTTCAGTGCGACCGCTGAGAACTCCTTTTTCACTGGGTCAATCACCATTTTCTGTTTGCAATACATCAACATTCAAAGAAGAGAATAATGGTCAGGACGGATGATTAAGTACACTACCATGCTACTACCATGCATCCGCAATACCTTGATGCGCTCGTCGAACCGTACGATCGCTTGGAACAGGTTGATGTTCTCCGAGCTACTGTTGTCCTCCACGAGCTTGCTGTAGATGATCGCCAGGATGTCGCACAGCGAGAGCATCACTTCTCGGTAGTCTAATGGGAAGGGCTGTCAAGCACACACACATAGTTAAATTCCACATACACAGACGTGAGTCATTTTGAACGATCGGCCACAACACTGTAAGTTTCACCACGGAAACTCACAATCGGCGGCGTGACGAGTCGGCGGAACACGGGACGCTGGTTCCACTTGTAGATCGTCGGTCTAAATGGCTCGTGCAACGAGTAGCGTGAGTCGCTTTCGTCGTCAGTGGCAGCACCGTTCTTGCTGTTCTGCTTGTCGACAGGCTCGTGCAGCGTGCTTGAGGTCGCCACCATTAGTTTCTACAGCATCACACAAATAATAAGCACACAGCCCCACACACTCAATTAGTTAGCTCACTCCAGCAATAGTAGACCGTCAGTGTGGTAGAGTACGAGATGACAAGACGTACCATGCCCTGCACCGTCGCGGACGAGAAGTAAAACTCGAGCTCTTCGAGCAGCTGACAGCCTTCCATCGCGAGAAACTGCGGGTGGTTGAACTCGCTGATGAGCCGGCCGAGTCCGAGTCCCAGGTAGAAAAACTGCACGCTCCGGCGGATCGTCTGCTTCTCGCCCAAGTGCGCGAGCACCTGCTGTTCGCGCAGCAGCGCGATGTTGAGCCAGTAGTTGGTGCCTTCGTGCATGGCCTTGAGGTAGCTCCAGTCCGAGCGCCGGCTCTGCACGAGGTCCTCGAGGATCTGCATACGCTGCTGGGCCGAGACCTGGCGGAACTCCTCTGCGGCGGCGATCGCGGCTGCTTCATTCGCTGCCGCAATAGCCGCAGCCTCGGAAGCGTCGAGAGTAGGGCTGGTGTTGCTGGTAGGCGTCGTCGTGGCTGTAGTTGATGCAGTGCTTGACGTCGATGCGGGCGACGAGAACAGCAGCGAGCCGAGAGACGCGGCGGCGCCAGGGATCGACGCGATGCCGTACCCGATCGAGGACGCAGACAGCGGCGCGCTAAATGATCCTGTCGCGGATGATGCTGGCGCTGCTGCTGATAATGGCACGTCGGTTGATGACGACGCGCCACTGGTAGTACTCCCCGCTTTCTCATTCGCCCCTTTGCTCGATGAGCTGCTTCCTGAGCCAGAGTGCACCAGCGGGGAGAGCATCATCCGCCCTCCCTGCGCGAGTCGGGACTTGGCCGCTGCTGCGAGCGAGAACGCGGCGGACGACGCCTTGGCGGCTGTTGAAGAAGAAAGATTTGAGGTTGAAGACGACGCCGAGCGCGTTCGCTGCTGCGAGTCGTCGTCCATGTCTGGGTGCGAGGGCGGCGGCGGGAGCGACAGCACTTCGCCCGGTCCGATGACGTCCGGCGCTGGCACTGCTACTGATGCTGGTGCTGGTGCGGGTGACGCCACAATGGCGGCGGCGGCGGCGGCGCCTCCTTCCGCTGCTGCTTGCTCCTGAGCGTCCATGCTGCTCTGGCTGCAGTTTTGTTTGTGTGCAATCTTGGCAGCGTGAGAAATGGGCTCCATCACATTTAGCAGAGCTGACTGTACGTGCATGCGTTGTGGGAGTGATTTAGCAAAAGTGGTTTACTTTGAACTGCCACTTATTACAAGATAATTAAAGTCAGTGCCTTTCAAGTCGACGCACCAAAAACAGTACATTGGTTTTGAAAACCAAGTACAGCTAACTTAAATCAGTGCGAGATTATACCCGAAACCACACCATCTGTACACCACAGATTTTCTGTCTTTTTCCAAGTGAAGCCACAAACGCGAAGTGTAACAAATGTGCTGAGGTGCATAAAATGTACTGAGTAGAGTTATACTTTCTCCAAACGAAAAGCTAAAATTTGCATTTCACTTGAATTTTAGGTTGTTCGTTAATTTATGTTAGCTAGGCAGAAGTTGCTAAAAAGTAAAGTGAACCCATTTTTTAGTGGTGTTTCTAAACAGTGATGAGGAAGCCTCGCAAAGTACAGCTATGTTCCATATCTCGTATGAACTTGCTTGGTATACAACAGCCCATTATATTGTCAGTACATCTTGTTCAATGTATTAATATGCCAACTGCTCTGCGGACCCCGCCTCCTTCATGGCCAGGATTAGGAATACATTCCTCCGAGCTGAGTCGTCCGCCCTCGCTCACAAGCCATAATTTGATTCATTGGCACAGCGTCGCCCACTGCACCGGCCCACCAGCTAGCTCAGCACTTGCGCGCTGCTGCTTATGAGCGAGAGCGAGGCGCGGAGTGCGTGTTCGCCATGATGATCATGGACAAGACGTCCGAGAAGCTGCGCTCCAAGCACGTGCGCACGCTCGAGCTGCTGCAGAAGACGCTCGACGAGAACGTCGAGCTCCGCGACCAACTGGGGCGGCTGCAGAAGGTAACAAGAGAGAGAGAGAGAGAGAGAGAGAGAGTGAGAGTATACAATGCTCTCCTGACTGTCTGCTGGATCCAATGGCTACCAGCTAACTGACCACGATTTCTGCGATGACTGTGCGTACCTTAGGGCAATCTGCACCTCGACCAGGGGCTCACGCCGCGCTCGAACCGCGCGACTGCGCTTGAAGACGAGATCAACCGCCTCAAGGCCGAACAGTGCGCCAAGCTGCTCGAGCTGGACGAAGCCGCGAAGGCGCGCCACTTGGAGCTCAGCCAGAGCGTCGAGGCGCTGCAGAAGAAAACGCTCAAGCTCCAGAACGACGTGTTCACGCTCGAGACCGCGCTCTTCAACGCGAAAGAGACGCTCAAGAGCGAGAAAGTCCGCTGGGGAGACGAGCGCGCGCAGTTGTTGGAGGAAAACTCCCAGCTCCACGAAGAGCTCAACAGGCTGCGAGATCCAAGTTGGAGCAACAGCAACCAGCAGCAGCAGTATGAGAGTGAGCTCCAGCGGCTTCGCGATGAGCTTCACACAACCAGCAATAGCGAAATAGAGGCCCAGCGGATGGCTCAGATGGCTGCCGACTGCGCGACACGACTCGAGTGTGAAGTGGAGGGGCACTTGCAGCAGCTGGAGAGCCAGCGAGCGGAGATCGAGACGCTCACGAGCCAACTCGCCACTGCAAAAGAGAAAGAGGCCACACTCACCCAGGAGCTCGTGGGCTTTCGCGACCGCAATAGCGAGTTGCAGTCCAAACTCAGCCAGCTGCAGCTCCAGTCCACGCAGCTGTCGCTGAACGCCAACCTGCAGCCGCAGCACGCACACATGATCAACAAACTGAGCCAGGCGGACGCCAGGAACGAGCAGCTGACGTTGGAGAACCGCAGTTTACACAACCAGCTCGCCAAGCTGCACGTGCAGCTCAACGAGTTCAGCAGCAGCAGCAGGAGCTCCAGCAACAACAGTAGCAACAGTAGTAACAGTAGCAATGGCAGCGTGTTCGCGGTGCACGTGGAGCTCAAGCGCGAGAACTTCCAGCTCAAGGCACAGGTCGAAGAGCTCAAGCAGCTGCAGAAGCGCTTCCTCACGACCGCCAAGAAGAAAACCATGAGCTTCCCGGCCATCTAACACCATCACAATTCCAAACTGTCACCACCATAGGCTTCTTGTAAAAACCAATCTTGATTTTGCAACAAGAAAAAAAACACCAACAAAAAGTGTCACTTATACAATGATCAAACCTATTGTAGCCACGAAAGCGCCGCTCTTAATTATCGAGCGAGCCGTACGAGTGGCCCGCCGGGTCGATGCGGCGGCGCGCCTCCGTGTCCACGAGCGGCTGGTACTCGGTCATGAACTCGCGGCGCACGCGGTCGCGGTCCTTCGGGTTGGGTGTGCGGCGCGCGATCTCGGCGGCCTTCATGGCGTTGCGCGTGATCAGCGGCGAGTGCGAGAGCGAGCTGGACGCCAGGTCGAGCGTCGTGCGGATCGGCGTGAGCGACTCCTCGATCGGCTCGAGGTACGCGAAGCCCGGGAGCTTGATCGTGCCGTTGTACACGGCCGTGCCAGCGAGCAGCGTGACCATGCCGGCGAGCTGCAGCCAGCTCCAGACCGTCCAGGCCTCGCCGAACGCCTGGCGCGTGAACACGTAGAAGAGCAGCAGGTCCGTGCCCCAGACCGTGATCGGGCGGAAGTTGTCCAGGATCGCGTGCCAGATCGAGTTGAGCAGGTACGTCACGGACACAGCGAACACATTGTACGCGAGGATCACCACCACGTACACGATCGCGATGAGCTGCAGCAAATTACTGTTCTTGAGCATCTCGTACGCGTCGTCGAAGCGCTCGTTCGAGCCCAAGTCGCTGCCCGGCACCATGTACGCGATCGGGTACACGACAAACGTCGTGAGAATGAGCCCCCAGACGCCCTCCATGCCCACGACCACGAGCGGTGGCGCCGAGTCGCCCTCGTCCATGAGCTTCTCCTCAAACACGTACTGGAACGCCTGCACGCCGCAGCTGAGCACGATCATGATGATGCCAAAGCCCGGGTGCGAATCTTTGTTGTTCACCTGCTCGCCCGTGTCACCGAAGCTCGTCGCGCCGACCATGAGCACCGCGAGCGTGTTGAGCCCAATGCCGATCCACATGTAGCCGCGCAGGCGGTCCTTCAGCACAAACACCTTCAGGAGTGCCACGAAGATGATCACCGTGCACTTCATCAGCTGAAACACGCTCACAGTCACGTAGAGCAGTCCGAGGTTCGCGAGAAAAGTCGCCAGCAGGTCAAACGCCGCCGGCAGCGCCAGCAAAAAATACATCTTGCGCGGGATCTTGTAGTGGAACTTCACTGCAATGCACACAACAAGCCAAGAAGTGTTAGCGTCGTACACATGCCATATTGTGATACAATAAATACTAGATAGCGAATAACGTACTGCCGTTGCGGGCGGTCTGGCGCCACTTGCGTTCGATGTACCAGTGGTAACCCCACTGGATCGGCAGCGCAAACACCATCGCGAAGAACATGAGCCATGTCTGGAAGATCGGCTTCTCGAACTTCTTCACCTCGCCATCGAGGCCCACCGAGTCAATACCGTACAGAATCTACACACAGAAGGCACCACAAACACCACAAACTAGCGGTTAACATTCGTCTTGCCGGAAAACGCCCCATACAAAGAGGGTAGTGAGCCTCACCTTGCCGGTCCTGCATTCGTTTTCGTGTTGCAAAGTCGTAGATCGCGGCGATCACCGCATCATACGCAGCAAAGCGAGAACGTTAGAGTTGCGGAACACACACACACACACAGTACGCAAAACTGATCAATACGGCAGACGCAAGTGCACGTACAGAGTGGTGCCCGTGCCGGAGATGAGGCCGAGCGTGAACACGATCGCTTCCTTCGTGCCGCACGACATCCCTGCTGTCTGTCTGTTGTTCGATGCTGCTGCTGGGGGTTCTTTTTCGCGAGTGCCGACAGAGAGAACAGCAACGGCTTTCCTTCTCTCTTGTGACGCTCTCTGATGCTGCTTGGCTGGTGTGTGGGTGTTGGCTGCTTGTTGGCTCGTCGTGTGGTGGCGGAAGATACCAGAGAGCTCCTCACAGAATGATTTACGATCCTTGTGCGGCGCACTTTCGCAGAAAAGCAAAGCGTTCGAAAAAAAAGAGGTTGGGTTCGTAAAAAGGGTAATTACGACTTTTTACGAATTGAAAGTAATGAGTTAGGTTAGTAGGAAAGTACCGTATCTTTCTCAACCGCCATTTTTGACCAGGTTGAAGCGGAATGGGTGGCCAGAAATGCACGGACGGACGGACGCAAAGTTGAGGAGCCACGTGACAAATGCGCAATGGTGCGATGCAATAGTGGCGTTTGCGATGAGGAGGAAGCGAGCGAGTGAGCTGACAGTGAGCAGGGCATGCGGAGCAGTCAGTCGGATGACCAGGGGTTTGTGCGCTGGTAAGTGCAGACGCGGCTATGGCCACGTCCATACTGGCGTCACTCTGTGGGTCTGTCGCATTTCTGATCCTGCCGAGCGCATGAAGACCGCGATGAAGAAAGCAAGCAACTCCACCGACCACATCCAATCGTGAAGATTGACGAAGCGGCTACGCGGCTGTCTGAATGTCTGACTAGTGCTTGACTAGCGCTTGACCCAGTCGAACTGGAAGGTGAAGTCCATTCCTGCATTGCCAAGTGCACACTGTCAGAGTCAGACTCCAACTGCAAGCTGCTGCAAGAAGGACAAGGTGAATGGAACTGAACTCACCGTTGTGCTCGAGGGTGAACTGCAAGACGATGAGCAGCCACGCGATGAGCGTGCCCTGGACGACGAGCCACTCGTTCTCAAACACGAACGCCAGCTGATGGAACCCCGAGAGCTTGAACTTGCGCTTCAGGATCGCGTGTCGCTGTACTGCTTCAGCGCGCACAGGCGCTCGAGAGAGTACTGACCACGATGGCGAAGGTCCACTCGGCTGCACCTGGCAAGCGCGCCTCGTATGCGTGGACTCATTCTGTGTTGGCGCAATGGACAAGAAACCCAAAGTCAGTCAGCACTAATAGCTTGTGCATTGAACGCATGGATTCAACATCCCTCCTCAGTAGCATCGCACCCATGCTTAATTAGAGCATTGTGGCGGTTCGTTTATATATTTGCGTCGCTCTTGGAGCGAATTTCAATCAAATGCCAATGTTGTTTTGTTCGCTTCAATGTTCTGCCGCGCAAGCGAGCGCCAAGTTGCTCAGCACTACTGGTACTGAAGGGAGCTCATCATACAGAGCATTTCGATTGTGGGTGGGTGTCAAAGCTGCGTCTGATGTGTCCGCATACTACTACGGATTGGAACGCGCGATGGCGACAAAGCGCGTTGCATTTTATTGGCCTCCAGTCACTCTTTGGAAATGAGCGAAAAGCGATAGCTACATTTGTGTCAAAGGTCATCAAGTAATGTACCACCTAATTTAAGGATGCTGACCCTCTATACCAGGACTTTGTTCCTAATATAGTGTAGCTGATTATTCTTTCTGGACAGTTGCAGCATGTATGCTAAACTACCTAATTCCAGGACCAATTTACGGTGTCTGACAGTTTGAAACTAGGATTTATGCCTCGAACCAGTTAAAACGACAGACAGCTTGCCCATCAAAAGCTGAACGCACATTATTTGGCCACCATGGCGAAGAAAGCAGGCGGCGGCAAGGGCAAGAAAGTGAGCGCCAAGGGCAAGAAGCCCAGCAACAAAGGCGCCCCACTGAAGCAACAGCTGAACAAGCAACAGAATGGCAGCAACAGCAGCAAACAGATCAGCAAGCGCGCTGGCGGCGCCACGGGCGGACTCTCGAACCTGCAGGAGGAGATGCGGCGCCGATTGGACGGCGGCAAGTTCCGCATGCTCAACGAGCAGCTCTACACCACGACGGGCGACAAGGCGTTCTCCACCTTCCAGTCCGAGCCAGAGCTCTTCGACGTCGTACGTCCATTGTCATCGATTGATTGATTGATTGTCCATTGAGCTTTTCGCTCTATTGCTCATGCCAATACTAATATTGGGACGTGTTTTGCTGTTGTAACAGTACCACCAGGGCTTTCGAGAGATGGCGGAGAAGTGGCCCGTGAACCCACTCGACACGTTCATCGACTACGTCAAGTGAGTCCTCATATTCCCATAGACCTTTATTTACTTACAGTGAAGCTCTCTGTCTAACCTCCTCTATCACTACGTACATAGGACTCGTCCAAAGGCTGTGGTCGCAGATTTCGGATGTGGCGACGCACGCCTGGCCGAGAGCGTGCCGAACAAAGTGCACTCGTTCGACCTCGTGTCGCGCAAGTCGATCGTGACGGCGTGCAACATCGCGAACGTGCCGCTGGCGGACAGCTCCGTGGACATCGCGGTCTACTGCCTCGCGCTCATGGGCACGTCCGTGCGCGAGTTCATCGTGGAGGTGCACCGCGTGCTCAAGCCGAACGGCGTGCTCCAGGTGGCCGAGGTCAAGAGCCGCTTCGAGACCGAGTCGCTCGGCGGCATCTCGGGGTTCGTGGACAAGATGGGCAAGCTGGGCTTTGATCTGCGCAAGAAGCAGGACGAGCACAACAAGATATTCGCGCTCTTTGAGTTCGTCAAGTCCCCGAGCCGCAAGCCCCAGCCAAAGGTGTCGATCGAGCTCAAGGCGTGCGAGTACAAGCGGAGATAACCTGCAAGCAAACACACAAGAGGTTGTTTGTCTATAGAGCTACGAGAGGTAGGCAGGCAGGGTTGGTGTGACTATGATCTCGATAGTAAAGATGAAAGGAATGATGATATATATGATTGATATACATACGAAGCTGTCAGTATGCAGGCAACAATGAGCTCGCTCAAGCGGTGAATGATGATGGCCTACTTAGGTCTTAGATGCGCAGCTGGTATTGGCCCGCGCGCGTGACGTAGCGCACCCACTTGGTCGTCTGATACGAGCTCTTCTCGAAGACCTTGAGGAAGCGCACGTGCAGGCCCGAGGCCGTGAACATGGGCACCTGGAACTCGATCTGGATGGGCGGGCGCGACCACGCCTTCTCCTTCGTGCTTTTCATCATCTCGATCTCGGCGTCCAGCATGCGCTCGAGCTTGCCCTGGAACTTGCGGATGCGCCACACGATCGCGTGGTTCTCCGGCTCGTGCTTGGCTCTGGGGAATGCGTGAGGAGAACAAAGTCAGCTATAGTGGCCATAGAGATATTCCAAGACCTAGGTTGGCAAGTCAACACTGTACCGGCCGATGGGGACGTTGATCTTTGCACGCGCAGTGTTTGGTGGGGTCTACAGAGCCAAGAACTCAGTTAGCTTAATGTCTACCATCAATCAGGACACTGATAGATCGTGTTGGCTCTGCATACCGGGATCTTGATGACCAGGTTGGTCGCGAACAGCCGCGGACTGAAGAGCGCGGCGATCTTGAGCGTGACCGAGAGCCGCGTCGTGCCCTGCTCCTGGTACGCCGGCATGATCTTGAACGGCAGGTTGATGTTCTCGGTCACGCGGTACTTCATGAGCTCAAACTCACCATCGGGCGGGATGAACGTGATCGTGCGGTCTGCGTCGAACTTGCCCAGGCGCACGCACCGATGGAACGTGCAGTCGTCGATCTAGGTTTTGTTGGTAAAGTCAATAGAAACATAGGCTCAGTCGGATATAAGAGCAGCCTATTACCCCATTCACGTCATTTCTACCTCGACTTCGCGTGTGCCGCGCTTCTGACCGGCCACTTTTGCCGGCGCGTCGCCCTTGAGCATCGTGAGCTTGTCGTTCAGGCCGAGTTTGCACTCGGGCATGCCCGTGAGCAGCGTCTTCATCACGACCTGGCCCGCCACTTCGTTGCGCAGCACCGTGCCGTTCGACGACATGAGCAGGTTCACGCTCTCGAAGACGTCCAGGTACACCTCGTTGCGCTTGTACTTGAGCCCCTCGCGGCGCCAGTCGATCGCGCCGGTGATCTGCGACGTGAGCTGCGACGGCTGCGTGGCGGCTCCAGCATCGGCGTTCTGGTGTTGAAATTGGGGTATAAAGGTCAGCAAAACCTAGATTGCCGTTTTACAGTGGGCTTTGGGTGTATGAGGACGAATACTCACATTGAGCGACCCCAGGTTGATGTACATCTTGAGCACGTCGATGGAGCAGTTCTGCGGGTAGCCGTAGTCCATGGTCTCGTCTAGAAGCTCGTACACGAGCGTGAAGTTATCCCGGATGGTTTCCTACAAGAGCCGTTGTGAGTTTGGGGCCGCTTCGATGTTGCATGACGCCTGCTAGTATATAAATCAAGATATGGTGCGTACCTCGGTGTACTTCTTGCCAAAGTATTCCTTGAAGATGTTGTTGAGCTGGTACAGGAACTGGAACACGAGGGCTTTGGAGAATCACATTAGAGTGAGACGTTAGTATCACTCACATTACACAGCCTCAACAACAATGCAACAGCGCAATGTACCAGTGTTGATGTTGGCGCGCGAGACTGCGACGAGGTACAGGTTCTCGTGGCGCGAGTAGAGGAACGAGCAGCTGTCGATGCTCTTGATCGGCGGCAGCGAGCCGGTCTCCTTCGCGGCGATCACCTGCAGCCGGAACGCGTCGGCGGCGCGGCGTCCGACGTCATCGCGGTAGAAGCGGTTGAGCACCACTTCGCCCTTCTGGCTGATCAGGAAGAGTGCACTGATCATGATGATGGCTTGTTGGTACGTGTCACTAGTGGGAGACGAGGAGCTCTTTTGTCGCAATGCAGAAGAAGCTCCGAGACAGGTAAAGGCGCGCGCCGAGTCAGAGAAGGGAAATGGCAAGCGTCAGTCAGTTGCTAGAGCGCGAGAAGAGAAACCTCCGGCGGCGTGGCCACGTCCTTTGGCTGCATGTGCCCATTCGAGATCTTCCTGGCGTCGTTTCGTGCCTTTTGTCGTCCAGTTTGGGCAGGCACCATGTCACACATACCGCTGGAAAACCGGTTGCACTGGAAGGTTGGACCAACATGTATGGACCGGCCACTATTCAAGTGCAGTATACCGGTATCAGTTTTGGGCCACGTGGGCCATCATGTACTGAAACAAGAGACACTGCTGATCGACTGTGCTCATCTTCACAAATCGGTGGCACAGTCACACCATTTTTCAAGCAATTGGTGGCAGTAGCCCACGAATCCAAAAGCTTGCGGCGCTCGTTACTGTGTGGTCCACACCAAAGTGGGTCAGATGTACTGAGATAAGCGACCTCAACTTTGGTCACCTCTTATTTTAAAAAGGCGAACCTTTTAAAATCAGGTTTTGAGAGAGATGGAAGGGTGACCAAAAAAGAAAGCAGCGGAATAACCAAACGGCATTCGCGCTGGCATCTCCTGCCCTCATTTGCACATTCACCCAGTCGCGCACACTCACACGCCACCACCACCCTCTCACCCTCCATCACACACCCACACCCACACAGCCACCATGAGCGCCGCCCCATCCTCGTCGTCGTCTGAAGAGCCGCAGTACCGCTCGTACCTCAAGGTCTCGAACGCGCCGCCAGCGTACACGAGCGCGGACGAGCTCAACGCGTACTTTGGCGAGTTCGGCGGCTGCTTCGTCGCCGAGACGCTCATCCAGGCGCACCACAACCTCATCGAAGAGTACGTCAAGGCCACGCAGGACCCAAAGTTCCGCGAGGAGCTCGAGCAGCTCGGTCGCGACTACATCGGCCGCCCCACGCCGATGTACCACGCCAAGCGCTTGACTGCGCACGCCGGCGGCGCGCAGATCTGGCTCAAGCGCGAGGATCTGGCGCACACGGGCGCGCACAAGATCAACAACGCGCTCGGCCAGGCGGTGCTCGCGAAGCGTCTGGGTAAGCCACGCATCATCGCTGAGACTGGCGCTGGTCAGCACGGTGTCGCCACGGCCACGGCGTGCGCGCTGCTCGGCCTCGACTGCACAGTGTACATGGGCTACGAAGACACGCAGCGCCAGTCGCTGAACGTGTTCCGCATGAAGATGCTCGGCGCCAAGGTGATCGCGGTCAAGTCGGGCTCGATGACGCTCAAGGACGCGGTGAACGAGGCGATCCGTGACTGGGTCGCGAACGTCAACAACACGCACTACATCATCGGCTCGGCGATCGGCCCGCACCCGTTCCCGACGATCGTGCGCGACTTCCAGGCGATTATCGGCCGCGAGATCAAGGCACAGCTCCAGGAAGAGATCGGCCGCCTGCCGGATGCGATTGTCGCGTGCGTCGGCGGCGGCAGCAACGCGATCGGCATGTTCCACCCGTTCATCAAGGACAACGCAGTGGACATCTACGGCGTGGAGGCCGGCGGCGACGGCGTCGAGACGAAGCGCCACTCGTCGACGCTGCTCGGCGGCCGCCCGGGCGTGCTGCACGGCACGAAGACGTACGTGATGCAGGACGACGCCGGCCAGGTGATCGGCACGCACAGTATCTCGGCGGGTCTCGACTACGCCGGTGTTGGTCCGGAGCACGCGTTCCTCAAGGACTCGGGCCGCGCCAAGTACGTGAGCGTGAACGACGACCAGGCGCTCGAGGCGTTCCAGCTGATCTCGCGCCAGGAAGGCATCATCCCAGCGCTCGAGTCGGCGCACGCGGTGTACTACGGCATCCAACTGGCGTCCACGCTGGCCGCCGACAAGGTCGTGGTGGTCAACATCAGCGGCCGCGGCGACAAGGACATGCTGCAGGTCGCCAAGGAGCTCGGCGTGAACCTCAACGACGACCTCACGGACAATTAGAGAGCGCATGCAGGGCTCTCGTTTTGGGAATTGTCAGTGTGTATCTTTCTTCATCTAATCTAATCAATCATCAATACATTTTAATGCGCATCGCAATGCAATGAACGGGTACAGTATAGTATATCCATCCGTGCAAACACATGTGTGGTGTGTCAAAATAGCTGCATGTTTAAAGCTGCAACCTTCCAAAAATGCATCCTTCTTATAAACGAAGGTGTGCTCAGCTTGTCATTCGTCCCACTTGGCTCTGGATCATTCATTCACTTATCAGGAGGGGATCACAGACGCCGTGGCGTGCCGGAGACGGAAGACCCACCACCGCCAGCGCCAGCGCCGGTCTCTTCGTCCGACGGGTAGTCCGGGATGGGCTCGTAGCCGTCCTTGCCCTCGGCGTCGTCCGAGCTCTTGCCCCAGAGCGTGTAGAGCAAAAAGTAGAGCACGAGGATCTCGACCAGGTGCTTGCTCGCGACGAAGAGCCACCAGTATTTCGGCTGCAGGTACACGCCGACCTGGTGGAACTGCGCGAGGCTCACGATCGAGTAGCAGAGGAAGAGCGCGTTCACGATGAGGAAGAACGCGCAGATGGACGTGGCCCAGTTCACAGCCTTGATCCGATCCGTCGTGTCGATCTGGCTCACTTCGAGGAACGCCTGCAACACGGTCTTCATGCGGTACGAGTACACGAGCACGGCCGCGAGCGCGCCAAACGAGAGCAGACAGAGCACGATGTCGTCGTACATCATGAGCCAGAACGAGTCGGCCTTGCGCGTCGCGAACACGGTAAAGCCGATCGCCTGCACCGCGAAGATGACCGAGAGCACGATGAAGAAGAGCCGCAGCGGGTGCGAGCGGATGTTGCCGTTCGTGAACAGCCGTCGCAGCATGTCGGCCCAGAACACGACGATGAGCACGAAGATGCTGTAGATGAGGAACGAGCCGAGCAGCTCGACGATCTCGGCCGCCAAGAACATCTGCCAGCCGTCGTCGCCCATGCGGATGTTCTGCGGCTGCACGAGCACGGACATGACGCCGTAGGGCGTCGCGAACCAGAGCACGCGCGTGAGCGACGCGAGCCCCATGAGCAGGTAGAAGCCGAGCGTCGCCGCCTGGCGCGACGGCGACTGGTAGTGCATCGCGAACGCCCAGAACGCGAAGAAGCACGCGCCGCCGTACGCCACCGCGAGCACCGTGTCCACCTGCCGGAACTGGAACTCCAAGTGGATCACTGGACCTGCAAGTGAGCGACAGAAGCAGCAGCAGGGTGTTAGTGAATAGAGAGAGCCACACAGAGAGCGCGTCATACAAGAGCTACAGTATGCTGTAGCGCACCTTCAGTGGACGGCATGTCCGTCGCGTTGACGACGCCCGCAACATCCGTCATATTGGCTTGCGGTGGTGGTGGTGGTGGTGTCAATTTCTCTATTGCGAGTGTGTGGGAATGAGCTGTTGGACCCCACACTCTCTCTCACACACACACAACTCAGATATCCAAGAAATGGAAAGAAGAAGCGCGCAATAAAATGCGAGAAAAAAACAGAGCGAACCCATCGACTAAACCAACGTTGGTTTGATTGAATGGAACGTTGGTTTGATTGGAATGCGCACTGTTTCCATCCGATAAAGTACGTTAGTGCACATCACTTCAACTTTGAAGCTTCCAAGTTTGAGAGAAAGTGTGACGTTAGCCGTTTGGTCAGGGAGGGGCGACATTTATATTTAGTTTCAGTATGCTTCAGTTCTGAGAATCTGGCCTTCTCTGCACCACGTACTTCACTCCGCAACATCCCAGCACCAGCTCAAGCCCCATCGACAGCACCAGCAAGAAGACTGCGCTCCAAGCGCTCGCGCCTCACCTGGCGTCCATCCACGTCGCTTCTGGGAGACGCGCGCAGAAGACCGCGGTACGGAGCTAGCGGTACGGGGCTAGCGGCACGGCTGGTCGGCTCGAAATGGAGTGAGCTGTGATCGCAATCGCCGTCTTCGCCTCGGTCTCGGAGTGAGCTAGCTCTCTGTACTCACAAGGCTATGTGAAAGCGGACAGGCGAGCAGTGTGGTTGAGCGAAGTGACAGCGACAGCGAGCAGGTGCAGTTTGCCGAAGCCTATGTCTCCGTGGAAGACTGACAGCACATGCGTTTATTCTAGGCAATCTCGACTGTTGAAGAGCCTGTGAAGATCACCGGGGGGAGCTCGTCATCGTCAATGCCACACAGAAGACTTCGTTTTCGAGCGCGAAGGTGCTGGTGAAAACAATTCAGAACTCGCGTTGGTGCCATGAACCGCAGGTTTTGTCTGAGGGGTGTCAGCATCCTGCAGGACAGCATGCTGTCATCATTCATACAGAATTTATTGTGCATGCCACCAACGCGAGTTCTGAATTCATTTGAGCGTTCACGGGCACGCCGCTGAGAAATAAAGTGATAACACTTCATGTGATAAACGTCGATAACAAGCAAGGCACATGCGAGAGAGAGAGAGTTGTTTTGCTTCCCATGGCAACACGACTGGTAGTAGTGGCTAGCGATTTTCCTACAATGATGAAAAGCCATGCGTCAGTGTGACAATATGCATCCGTATTGTCGTCAGTCAATCATGGTACAGAAGAGAAGACTAGGTTTGGCACAAACATGCTCCACCACACAGCACTTCAATTTGTACATAAAATGGGCAACATCAAACTTCAACTTCAGATAAAAGTCCTGGCCAATAATTGATGAGCTGGACGTGTCATCGCTCCCAAAGATAAGATAATCGCACTACTTTACGTTTCAACCAAGGAGAGGCGACAGTTACTCTCAGTTTTAGTATGCACAGAGATCCTGCAATCCGTTCCTTCTGAAATTCCACCTTCTCCAGCTTTCATTCCGCAACTTGCCAGCTCCAGCACAAGCCACCACTCAAGAAGAAGCGCAGGTCGGCTACTTCCGAGACGAGCAGAGTTCCCGTGTGGACGTGTGTGTCGATGGATCCCGCGATTGGGCTCTAGCTGCGTAATGCCATCGCTGCCTCAGGCGGTGTCGCTCGCCCCCTAGTGAGTTCCGCACAATCATGAGAAGCTCCAGATGCGGTGGTGATGGTGCCGCTTGGACAAGAAGAAAATTACCGTTTGTTGTGAGCTGTCCATATTGAAGACTGGGCCGCGTTCTCCCAGCCAGATCTATATCTATCGTCGAGGCGCCAATAGATCGAGCGACAGAGAGAGGCGACTTCGGGTGGGGTCGCAGGTGCTCGCTCGTTCATCAAGGCCGCATAGATGGCTTTGTTCTATCGAGTGCGAAGGTGCCAGTAGAGACGATTGGGAATTCGAATTCGTGTGATGCACACCAAGTTCGCTCTGAGTGGTGCAAGCATCCTGCGGGACAGCATGCTGCCATCAGTCGTGGCAAACTTATTGTGAATCACATTAGTGCGAACACTGAGCTTGTTTTTGAATGACAAGGAAAGAATTCTGACGTTGAGAAGCAGCCAGAGCCAATATCATCGGCATCACCATACAAGCAACATTGCTTTTGCTATCATGTGAGTCGTTGTTGGGTCATCATATTTTCAAGTGCGGCCTCTGCTAGTCGAGATCGCGCTTATTCCTACTTTATCAATCCATCCAGCGAACATCGGATAAAAGTCTATCATCCCCAGCCCAATGCTCGCGAGCCTGTCAAAGTAGAAAGAAGCGCCAAGAGGTGAGAACTTGCTCTGCGCTCGTGCCAACACAAGACATGTCTCGGGTTACCTTCAGTGGGGCAATTCCTCCAGGCTGCTCACAGACTTACACTTCCATGTTGGTACGCGCCTGCGGTTAATGATCATACCTCCTACAACATGCAATGCAGCTTCGCGTGCTGCTTCGGCGTCTTCATGCACCTCTCTGCTGTGCGTACCACAAACTCTTTTTGCGTGGAAACAAGGCTGTCTAAATGATCCCTGGCCACTGAGCACGATCAAGAGAGGTGGTGGTTCGTGGTAGAAAGGTGCATCACGTACGCACTCAGGGACGCAACTGTGACGCGATTCGCGTCACGCGAATCACAGTTGTCACTCTGATGGTCCGGCACGAGATTCACAAAAGCGGGACTATAACGCTCTTGGGGGGCGCAGCATGGCGCTGACCCGGTCAGTTGGCAGATATTGTGGTGTGCAGTCGTCATGCGCTCCGTCACTAAGGAGTGTTGTTTGCTCCTGGGCCAGCAGTGATGCCACCACGGTGTTGAAGTGGACACTTCTCACTCAAACCAACACCAGTTAATAAACGTTTGTTGGTTTGATTCACCACGCCAACCAAACGTTGGTTTAACAGATCACATCAATCAAACGTTGGTTTGATTGACCATCTTGGTGTGTTGTCGACAGACCGTTACTCTTTAATGTGTAAGTGCAGTGTTTCAGTGAAAGATTGTGCAAAGAGCCAGATCAATTGCCAGATCCGCAACGAGTCGGTCCATCATCCTCCGTGCTGATGCTGATTGTGGTCCTGATGATGACAGCTGAGCAGGCAAGCGGGCGGGCGATGAAAGAGGCGGGAGTGAGGATGAGAGTACGAAGAAGCAGCGGAGAAAGGATCGAACGAGAAGTGGCCGAGTGTGTGACTATGTGTGCTGCAAGGCTCGCTCTGAGCTCTATGTGAGCTGTGTGTCATGAACTATCATATCAATCAGTGCTGTTTGTGCATGTGTGCGAACGAGTATTGCAAATGGAATAAGGATGCGAACAATAACGAAATGATTTGGAGCCGTGGAGAAAGCATCATAATAAAGAATGGATCATCACATTTTGTCTTATCTTCTAATGCGAAGGGTGTTCGCTCATGCATATGAGCAAGCGAGCGGCTTCGATCGGGTCTTCTGTACGCTTCTCTCTCTCTCTCTCTCTTTTTCTGCTTCGGCACTACTTATAACTACGGCTTGGGATCTCGACGACAGAGAATAACTTAAATACGCCAACTGGATCATATCTCTCGAGCTCAAAAACGGACAACAATGCGCGGACGGACGGACTGCTCGGCTGCTCGTGAGGATGGCGCTCGGTTGGGGTTGTTGGAATCGCACGCTCACGACAGACGACAGGCTGCTTTGCTTCGCGTTGCTTGCTGCGCTCGCTTGTTGAGACTGGGAACGTGGACGGAGTCTTTGCAGACTATACTAAAATGGGGTCAAAACTAGCTCTAACAGGAACGACGACGACGACAACGGGGGGAGAGCGAGACACCGCAAACGCGAGGCTTCCTTTCGGGATCTCATTCAGCTTCCTTCAGTCTCTTCAATCGTAGGAATTCCGTAATGCCTCTAACCACAGGTGCAGCTCGTCCTGCGACCGCGCCTTCACCATCAGGGTCTTCGTCGTCTTGCCGGCTGATGTCGTCACGGAGAATTCACATGTCGCGCTGCTAAGCTTCTCCGAGTGGGTCACGTACGCGCGGCTCAGCGGCACTGCCCACGCGTCCTCCGTGTCGTACACTGTAAACATGCTGCCCTGCAAGACGCAGTACCGCTGGCGCTTGGACTTCTTGTCGCCAACTTCCAGCCACCCGCTCTTGTCCACGATGTTGCACAGCATATCGAGCTCCGAGTCCGAGTACGCCGCCGATACCGATGACGACGCCGTACTCGTCGTCGAGCTGTTGAGCGACTCCTGGCGCTTCGCGAGTACTGCTGCTTCTGTGAGGCGCTCCACCCACTGCGTACACACGGTCTCATTCTTCGCTCGAATGTCGATGATCTTCCCGCTCACCGCAAACACCTTGAACGCAATCTTGGACTTCTTGGAGCGCTCGACGTGCGCGACGCGCACCGCCCCTGCGGGGGACGACTCGCCCTTGCACGTGAACAGCGTGTCGCTCGTGATCGGCGCGAGTGACGAGTCCGAGACGAACTGGTCTGTCGGAAACGAGTCGTAGTAGGTCAGCAGCGCGCCTTCGAGCACAAAGTGCTGGTTCTTCCACTTGGAGAACCGCCCCGACTTCTTCCAGAGCCACCCGTGGAACTTCTCGCCCGACGACTTGCGGCCGTACAGCATCGCCGAGCTCTGCGTCGTCTGCACGAGCAGCTCGATGTCAACGTTCAGCGACCCGATGACGTTCCCATGCTGGCCGCCGCCGCCGCCACTGCCCGAGTTGTTGCGGTGGTTCATCCGCTCGCCCTGTGTGATTCTGATTAACTGGCCTTACTCACTCGCTACCTGCACTTGCCAGACAACAAACGCGATCGATCGGTCGGTTGTCGTTTGCGGATGGATCCCCTGCTCCTGTTCCCTGCGTGTGCGCGTGAAACGAACTTCGAACGTGGTCTTCCGCGCCGCTTCCTGCGCTGCTGCTTGTTCACTCACGCAGCCGATCGATCGACTGAACGCGCGCTGCTGCTGCTGCTGCTGCTGTGTATTATGCGGCGTGTTTCTATTTCTGGTTGGCGCTCAATCGCTCAATCGCTCGCTGTCTTGCTTTTCCGCGCTTCTTCTTCCTCTTCTTCCGACGACTCGAGGCCTCCGGACAGCGTAGAAAACAGCAAATGCCCTGCTGCTGATGTGTAACAGAGCGAGCTTCTTTCCCACGCTCGATATGTGGATGGGATGGGAGCCGGTTTCTGGCCTTGGCTCGTTTTTGTACATTGCCCTAGCCCCTCGTTGTGAACAGTGTTTGATTGGCTAAAAGCCTTTTACTCGTCTAAGTGCGATTCAACACATCTTGAGGAAAGTATGCTTTCGACAACGATTGCAATTTGTGGGCAGGGCAAAAGTGCATTGACGTCAGTCCAGCGCTCTATATTTGTGAATAGAAAAAGGTTCATTCATTTTTTTCCCGATTTTGATGCCATTCAAAATGGAGTCAAAAGAGCTTAATTTCTTTCCAAGCGTCGCGCCACCCCAAGCAGCCCTTTAGAAGAAAGAATCAAACTTGTTTTTCAACCCTGTCGACGTGGCCATTTCTAAATTCGGTTGAAATGATTGAAAAGCTCTGGGGATATGTTTCCCTAATACTTGAGCAGAATCTATCTCCCGCGCCAATTGCCGCGACAGCAGATCAACGAAGTGCGGGTCACGATTCGCGCTTTTCGACCCGCACGCGCCATCTGCTTGCATGGAACGAGGCTGGACACCCATGTTTTGATTTGCAAATTGTATGCCGAGCTGCTCAAAACCGAGAAGCCAGACCAAAAAAATGCCCAAGAGACCAAAAGGTGCACAAAAGCAGAATAGCAGCTTCGGGTGAGTGACTGTCGTTCTGGAGTGATTGTTCACAGTTTTTGAGTGAGCAGTCAGTACAGTCGATATACAAATCAACCAGTTGCTGAGCCAGACAGCCCGAGGTGTCTGTGTCTGTTCCCCTTCATGAGCCCAGACCTGACCTTCTTCACACAATTACAATAGAGTCAGAGCCGCCTGCTTGCTCCAACAGGCACAATGGCAAGCCACATGGGGGGAGACGCATTGAGCGGCAGCTATCTATCTAATGCAAACCTCAAAGACCCCACAGCTGCTGGAGGACGGAGAAGGATTACATGAAGGACGGTCGGTTTCCCTGCCAGCAGCGCATAAACTGATAAAATATCCAGCCAGGGCTCCAGGGCTTCCGTTCCTTTCACAACGGGACTCTATCGTCCGGTCGGGACGAATGCAATGGCAATCTGCAATCTGCATTTCGATCAGTGTGTAATAGGTTTACAGAGCACGTTTGCAGGCATAGCCTGGGCCGCTCGCTCAGGAGCTTATTCTATAGGTAAGAGAAGCGCCATGAGCAATCGCGATTGCTCTTTCGCGCACACGCAATCGAATTCGCAAATTGCTCGATCGCCTGTCGTCCCTTGTTGTTGTTGCTGGACACAGTTGGTTGAGGGAGGCCCTCTCTCTCTCTCTCTCTCTCTCACTCTGTTTTGTCTGTTTTGAGTCCTGAGATCTGAATCTTCAGCAGTGTCACAGAGCCTTTGAAGGACTCAACGTCAACTTTGAACGAACGCATGTTGCAATTGCACGAACTGAATTGGCACATTGCATTGCTCCCTTCGTCTTGTGGTCTGGTTGCTGCTGCTGATGTGTCTTCAGGAATGCGAGTGCCGTCAAGGGCAAAAGGCGGAAGTTCGAGCCATTTCGTTCACAAACTGGCCAGGAGAGCCCTGAATCCCCAAAATAGGTGTACTCCATTTGACAGAATTCGAGCAAACTCTATGTTGGGTCAAATCGAACTTTTAGATTGGGTTCTGGTTGCCCCACCAAAATCTGTTCAGCCTGAAGGCTATTTTGTACCCATTGAATGGGTACAAATTGCTCAACACCTAACCGCGCCATTCTTGTGCCAGAGATCCTTATGATGCCATTCAGCCATTCAGCACTTCAAGCCTGAGAATAACGATGGCTCAGAATGGCGCATTGCTCCACGCACGACGTGATGGCGGTGCGGCTCCACGCTGTGCGCCACCGCCACCAGCAGCAGCAGCAGCGCCAGCGACGCGGCTACGTGGGTTGCACGAATCTGCGCGAGGGCCAGGGCGACGACCGAGTGCATCACGAGCGGACGAGAGCGGCGGCGTCGCCGTCGGGAGAAGGTGTCCACAATAGAAGCGGACGGAATGCGGAGAAGCAGGCGGCGCGGAAGAAGTTTGTGCTGCCGCTTCTACAGCCGCCTTCCCAGTGCAGCCCCAATTATCACCAGAGTGGCTCTAATAGCGGGCAGGACGCGAATGGCTGCGAGCGCGAGAGTGATGCCCAAGCAGTTGATAGGAGTGTAGAAGTGAGGCGTGGTCGACGAGATCTTTTCACTTCAACAGCTCCTGTGGTGTAGCGAAATGGGGATTATGTGACCGAGCCTCTACGCAAATGATTTCTTGGATGGCTGACTTACTTATTGATGCTCTGCGTGCTTTCTTTTACTGTCTGGGGTCGCGTGTAGAAAACGCTCGGCGAGCATATCGCGCGTGTCCAGGTGAGCAGAATACCTGCGGTCTCACTCTCAGTAACTGGCGTTGCTTGCGCTTTTGTCTATGCACTAGGGGCACGCGCGGCGTATACTGTACACAGGACTTAAAAAGATACTGACGCTCTTCTACCTCTGTGTTTCTGCTGTGCCTCTACCTCTACTCCCGTTGGCTCTGCAAATGAATGAAACCAATGCGTGATACCCCCAGCGTAATGCCAAGTCGTTCAAGGACGAGTCCTGGTACAAGAGTCCGGTCGGCTACGGCTCGAGCGCGTCCGTGGTGCTCGCAGCGCTCAAGCAGCTCGACACGCAGGGCTCGAGCTTCCTCTGCTGCCACGAGGTCGTAAAGGCGCTGCAGACGTGCAACTTTGGTAGGTGTGCAAGATGCCACCAAAAATGCCGCCGCACATTTTGTGTGAACACCGTCGAGTCTCCATGTAGAAGACACGCTCACTGCATGCATCATATAATACTCATGTTGCTATTGTTCTGCTCTGTGTACGTGCTACAGGTCTAAAGGAGCACGAGGTGCGGTCGTTGATCGCCACGTACGATTCATCATTACGCGACGACTCGGCGATCAACTACGCCGCATTCGCCAAGAAAACCAAGTTCCCTCTGTATGAAGAAGAAGGCGAAAGAGACGCGAGAGCGCAGAGCGACAGCGTGTTCCGGCAGCAGTCGTACGTGGAAAAGATCCGCGAGTACGCGCAGCAGCTGGTTGAAAAATGTAGCAGTCCTCTCCAGCATCTAACGAGTCCACTTCAGCAAGGATCAAGTGCGCAGCTGAAGAAGCAAATCCAGCGCTCGTCGCACGCCAAGTTTGTTCCAGTTTCCACGACCGAAAGCTTCCGGGATGTTGAGAATTCTTGCAGTAATGGGAATGAAAGTGGCGTGGTAGAGGTGCTCACGGGCTCCAACAACGCATTCACGGCGTTACCAGCGATCCAGATGTCGCCGAAGAAGAGAGCAACAGACGCGAATGGAGCTCTATGGCCTGGTGGAGGAAGTGGCGGAGGTGGCGAAGAATGTGAGGACAAAGAAGCATTGCTGGTGGCTTGATTTAATGTGGAAATGTGAATTTGTAGATGTGGACCGCCTATCGTTTGAGTTCGACAAGAAGTGAAGGGAGAACCGCGCAAACGCCAAGGCGAGCATCCTGCTGGCGCACATCAGCCGCATCGAGACGTTCGCCAAGCAGGAGCAGCACGTGGCCGAGCAGCGCGAGAACCTGCGGCTCGCTGCCAAGGCGATGCATTGCCACGAGCACTACGCGTGGCTGCTTGAAGAGGTACCGTGATGTGTAACCATTGCTCTCGATTGTAGCAAATGCTTGTTGGGCTTTGTCAGCAACTAATCAAGAGTGCTTGATAATGATGTCTGTGTATGTGGCTGCGATGCCTTTATCACAGGAGAGGCACCATATGCGGATGGCGGAGAAGCAGTGCAAGGGACTCGTCAAGTCGGACATCACGCGCATGAACCAGAGTGTGAGCAAGGACTCGATGTTCTACGTCGAGCCTGCTCTGAGCTGAAAGGGTCCAGAAGTAAATAAAGTTACCCTCGCAAAGTGGTGAGAACCAGTTTTGCCTAACGAAGTGTGAAGAACATCGTGAGAGCGCTCAGTATTGAAGAAACGAAAGCACAGCCTCGAGAAGGAGGGTACAACTCAGGATACATGAACCCATTTGAATTCTACTGTCAGGTAGGTACATCTTATAGAACGTCCATGTTAATTGAATGTCAGTGGACAGGTAGGTAGGTACCAGTAGGTGTCCACTTGCAAAGGACAGGTAGATACTAGGTAAAGTGTCTCTTACCGGTGGCCACTCGCGACTTGGCAGATTGCTGAACGATGGAGCTTGTTGAAAACTCGTTTCAAGTATCATTGAGGTTACGTGGTGCATAATATTGATGATGGTGAGGATCCTAGTTTATAAGCTCCCACCCTTGTCTTGTTTTGTCTCTCTGCTGCTTGGCTGCGACGAAGCGGTCCTGGATGATCTTCACGATCTCTGGCTGCTGATGTGACTCGGCGATCGAGAGCAGCGTGTCGCCGTTCGCGGTCTTGAGATCCAACGCCGCGCCGCACTCGGTGATCAGGTACACCACGACCGCCGCGCTGCCTCTCG
>JAASFI010000281.1:0-37198 GCA_023333705.1 Globisporangium viniferum
CCTACGCGCATGGGCGATGATCAGCTCGCAGTCGCGCGTGTCCAGGTGCATGACCTTGACGACGCTCTTTGTGAATTCATGCTGCTCTTGGCGACGACGCGCCTCGTTCTCGCGCAGCGCTTGCTCCTGCGCGCGCAACTGTTGCAGCGTCTCGGTGATCACTTGGCGCTGCTGCGATTTGGTTGGTGTGGTAGTAGGAAATGCTTCACTAGAGCTGGTGCTCCTTGCAGACCGGACAGCCGTCGACGAAGAAGCGGAAGAGAGCAGCTCCATCTCTCCCAAGTTCCTCAAGCACCCAAACGCCAAAGTTGAAAGAGGGATCCAAGAGAGAACATGAATACAATGGCAAGACTGACAAGCTGGAAGCTCACCACATACGCGCACGAACGCGTACGTAACCCGAACCAAATTATTAGAGAAGGAAGAAGAATTTCAATGCGTGTGCAAATGCCACACGCTCCGTTGACAAAAGAAGATCCAAAAACGCGATCCAAGCATGCATGACGTTTGCTTGTTTGCTTGTCAACCAAGCGCCACGAATAGAAAAGATCTGTTGAGCTGTTGATTGATTGACTGACTGATGGCCCAAATGACGCACCCTTGTACCAGTCGATTTGCATCACACACGTTTAGAACGGCTGTCGAAACGAGCGGTCCGCAGGCAGGCGAGAAAGGGCGAGCGACGCACCCATTCGCGCAGACAACACACGCATAGAGAGAGGCAACCACCAACTCAAGTCAAGCCAAACAAAGCGTGTGCGAGTGGCTCGTATGTGTGGCTTCGCTTTCCTTCCTCAGACGACTCCTTAGCTGCTTTCTGCTTTCTCTTTGTTGCTTTGTGCTCCTCACTCCAACCTATTGAGTTGCAAGGCTAGCAATGCTGAAGCATATTACGTACGGGGAAGGGATTCGCTACTCAAATCTGTGCGAATTTGAATTGAAGTTGTTGTGGAGATTTAATTTACGAAGTTGAGCATGGTGGCTAGCTGGGAGTAGAGCTAGAGCTTCACGCCCAAGTTGACTAGTGCAGAGAAATTATCATGGCACAGAGCATAGCTTCTCAAGAAGCTCTGTGCTTACGGCCTCAAGCTCGGTGTAAACGAGAACCTTCCACCTTGGATTGCACCACACTTGAGGACATGAACATTCCATGTTGTATTAAAGTAGGGCTGATCGGGAAAACATACTGTCCACTTCGGCTGGACTCTTTAAAAGCGTCCACCACTCACTGTCTGCTTCTGCGTTTCCTTCACTTCCTCACTCGGAGCAAGAGCGATCGGTTGCCTCGGATCTTCTTTTGCAGCTGCATCATCCCGAACAGCAGCGCCTCGGCGGTAGGTGGACACCCTGGCACGAAAATGTCCACCGGGAGAATGCGGTCCACGCCTCTCACGACCGCGTACGAGTAGTGGTAGTAGCCGCCGCCGTTCGCGCAGCTCCCCATCGAGATCACGTACTTCGGCTCGGGCATCTGGTCGTAGATGCGGCGCAGTGCAGGCGCCATCTTGTTCGTGAGCGTGCCGGCGACGATCATCACGTCTGATTGACGCGGCGAGGCGCGGAAGAGGTAGCCGAACCGCTCGCCGTCGTAGCGCGAACCGGCGGCAAATTGCATCATCTCGACAGCGCAGCACGCAAGTCCGAACGACACGGGCCAGACCGAGTTGCCCTGTGCCCAGCTCACCAGCTTGTCCAGTTTCCCCACCACAACCTCTGCGCAAATGTAGACACCGCCACAGCACACGTGTTCAGGTTTTCGATAAATCGTCAGTGAGTTTAGAACCAAACAAACCGACCTGCACTGTTGCGAGCCTGGGCGCTGCCAGCCATCAAGTCCGCGATGCTGGTGTGCTGCACGACTTCATCATCGCTACTGGAGACTGGGGCACTCGAGTGGATGGCGTTGCTTCTTGACGCAGAAACCCCTGAAAAGGAGGAGACGACTTTGGATCGGGCTGCAACAGCTTTCAGAGTCAACTTGGCGAGCATGATGAATAGCTGGGTAAGACGAGCTCTGTGCTGCTGGAAGTTGGTTTGACGGTTTGAGATACTCGAACAAAAGTGAGCACAAAGTACCGTCCTACTACGTACCATAACAATCCGTAGCTGTGAGGTGCTGGGGGGAGGGGAGGGGTGCTTACTGCCTCTGGCTCGGTGTAAACAGTGTTTATCATCGAGATGACTACAACACCAGTACACTGCAGCGGAGTGCCCCCGTTGATTGCACCACACTCGTGGCCATCAACAAGAACGCTTGAAGCAATGAACATCAACCTGTGGTTGACAAGAAGAAACTTGGCAGTGTACGCTTAGATTTTGGAAATGGAAATGAGTCCTTCGCCGTGACTGAAAGCTGTCAAAATCTAAACCAAGATAGCTAAACTTTTTTCAGGGCAGCCTTAATGACAACACCTGAGCCTCGTACTCTGTCAACGTACAAAATTGGCTTGGAAAAAAAGATCAATAGTTTTGGCCAAATCGATCAGGCACAAGAAAACAATAGTGAAATTGCCGAGGAAGCCCTTTCCTCCCTTTTTTGCCAACACAACAACCAAAGGATTGCCCAGCACAACGAGCCAAAGGCAACCAAAGGAACCATCCATGCAGGACGGCGGCGGTGGCGAGCTGCACCCGGCGCAGGTGCTCAAGAGCGGCCACGACGTCGGCGCGAGCCAGTACGCGGGCGGCGTGCCCCCGCACAAGCGCATGCGCAAGCCCATCGTGCGCAAGAGCGTCGACCCGAACGCCACGTTCATCAACTACGTCGTGCAGCGGCGCTTCCTCGCGGCGCGCACGCACCGCGCGCATGCGCTGCCGCCGCATTCGTTCTACAAGCGGCAGATGCTGCCACCGGCGGCGTACCCGGGCAGCGACGATCTGGCGTCCTGCGTGTGCACCAAGTTCTGCCGCTGCTCGACGAACAAGCAGCGCTGTCCCGTGAACTGCCTCACGTGGACCCCCGAGGGCCGGCGGCTGATCACGGGCAACTCGGTGGGCGAGTTCACGCTCTGGAACGGGCTCGCGTTCAACTTTGAGACGATCCTGCAGGCCCACGACGACGCCGTGCGCGCGATGGTCTGGTCGCACAACGACAACTGGCTTGTGACCGCGGACCACGGCGGCGTGATCAAGTACTGGCAGTCGAGCATGACGAACGTGCAGCTTTTGCAGGGCCACCGCGAGGCCGTGCGCTCGCTCAGCTTCTCGCCGACCGACTTCAAGTTTGTGTCCTGCTCGGACGACGCGACTGTCAAGATCTGGGACTTTGAGAGCGGCCGCGAAGAGCGCGTGCTCACGGGCCACGGCTGGGACGTCAAGTGCGTCGCGTACCATCCGCAGAAGTGTCTGTTGGCCTCTGGTAGTAAAGACAACCTCGTGAAGATCTGGGACCCAAAGTCCGGCAACAGTCTGAACACGCTCCACGGCCACAAGAACACGGTCTTCAAGGTCGCGTGGAACGACAACGGCAACTGGCTGCTCACGGCGAGTCGCGACCAGCTCATCAAGATCTACGACATCCGCACGCTCAAGGAGTTCGCGACCATGAAGGGCCACGCGCGCGAAGTGACGTCGATCGCGTGGCACCCGTGGTACGAGCGCCTGTTTGTCAGCGGCTCGTACGACGGCTCGCTCATGTACTGGGAAGTCGGGTACGTCATTTGCATTGATCTAACCATGTCTGTGTGAAGTGTTGGTTCATGATCTAACGTTGTGATGTATGTGTCTGTTGTTTATTGCAGCAAGGAAAATGCGCTGGCGTCGATCCCTCAAGCGCATGACACTGCTGTGTGGGACATTCAATGGCACCCGGTCGGCCACGTGGTTGCCACAGGCAGCAATGACCACAGCACCAAGTTCTGGTGTCGCAACCGCCCCGGCGATCCGATGGACGACAAGTACAACGGCGGGCAGACGGTGCTGAACGAGCCGGACGCGATGCCAAGCGAGTACTCGGCGCGCGCCGATACGAGCGAAGAGTTCCTTCCTGGCATGGGCGACGGCATCAACAACAGCATCCGAGCGAGCGCGATCAACGCTGCGAGCTTCAACGCGTTCTCCCAGTCGTCGCAGCGGTCGTTCGGGGACCACTCGCAACCGAGAAATGGTGGTTTTGGTGGCTCTGGACGCCGCCCACCCCCAGAGTCGTACACTTGCAATCGCTGTGGCACGAAGGGTCACTGGATCGAAGACTGTCCGACGAAAGACCAACAGCAAGCCGGTGGCGGCGGTGGTATGAATGGCGGTCAGATGATGCGGAAAGTGCCACCCGAGGGCTACTTGTGCAAGCGGTGCAACACCCCAGGGCACTACATCTCGGACTGCACGCAGGCGAAAGTGCCGCCGCTTTCCTACACGTGCCACAAATGCCGCCAAAAGGGTCACTGGAAGCAGGATTGCCCCATGGACTCGAACGTGTCCACCGTGGCTGCGACTGCTGCTGCTGCGATTGCTGCTGCACAGTCGATTGCAGCGAATCTCGTGCCTCAAGCACCGCCACAACGACATGGGTCTCTGGTTCCTCCACCGCCACCGCGCCACCTGCAGCAGCAAATGGGCAGCATGCCGCCGCCTCCACGTGGGTTGATGCCTCCACCGCCCATGATGATGATGGCAGCGGGCATGAAGCGAGCACGAGAGGATGATCCTGCTGGCGGGGACAGCAGCAATGTCGGCGGATGGCCTCCCCCGCCTGGTCCAGGCGGACTTGTGAACATGCCTCCACCATCTCTTCAGCAGCTACACCAACAGCAGCAGCTACAGCAGCCAGATCTGAAGCGACCAGCGATTGAGAGCAGAGATCCGCGACGACGTCTCCCGCCCCCTCCTCCTGGCGCAATGAACAACGGAGGTGGCTTTGGTCGCCGATAAAGAGCAATCCGATAGAGATGAATGACAGAATCAGAGAGATAGTATGAGTGGCGGTAACTCGCAGCGCTCTCATCACTCTTGAGAAGAGGAAGAGGAGAGGACAAAGAGGAGAGCAAGAAAAACAGGACTCAGGCGTCACACAGTCGTTAGTCTGAGTTGATAATAATAATACCGGTATATGAAAAGTTTTCCTCAAGATGACGCTATTCCTCGAAGCGACGCGACCTCGATCTCCTCGCAGCGACCCAGAGGGCCTTCGCCATCTGGACAAGAGAAAGAGAGAGCCGAAAGAACGATGAAAGACGTGTTCGCGGCGCGGAAAGTGTCCAAGGCGCTCGAGTTGTGCATCCAGCTGGCGCGCACTGTGCTCAGTCTCGTCGAGGTACGCGGATTGGGTCTGAGTGCCATGCCGAAGTACCGAGTATCCACTCGCTGTTGATACTACTGTTGGGCTATCCTACCATGTACTTACCCTGTAGGAAGACCTCAAGGATGACACTTTCCGAAGTCTGTTACTGGACCAACCCGAGAAGATCCTGTCGCTTGTGCGGTCGATCGACACGCTCAAGATCTCGGAACTCGCGCACGAGCAGCTCTGCCATGTGATGGAAGACGCCGAGTACGACCCGGCAGGTGCAGCGCGCGAGAGCGGATCTGGGCTGTTCCTTGACCTACACCAGATGCTCACGGAGCTGCGGGGTCAACTGGAAGCAGGTATGGGAGAGCTTGCATACATCTACGTGGTTGAATGTCGATTTGCCATTGTATCTAAGTCTTACTGAATGATATGGATGCGATACTCATGTAGAACATGAAGGCAACCAGCGCCTGCTGCCCACCGCGTCGTTCTTGGTTGGCGTTGATGGAAGTCGTAAGAAGAAGCTCGTTGGGATTCGGTTGGAGGTGTTACACGGAATTGCTAACATCCTATCTGTGTATTCTTCTTTGGTTTGTGATGAAAATGGTCCTTGTTGATCTTTCAGGTCAGTCGTACATGGCGTTTGAGGTCGCAACGCGGCTCTGTCGCCAGGGGAAACTCGCGGTGCTGCACGTGGACGAGGACAAGAGCGCGAGTCTCCAGCTGCCCGTCATCTCGAGCGACTTTATCCTCGAAGGTACGATCAAAGTAGCCATGAGTTGGGGCTACACTGTACTGTACTGTATGTGCGATGTATTCACATTCTCCGCCCATTTTCAGAGTACAAATCGCACTGCAGTCGGTTCAAATTGCCAGCGAACCGCATCTCGATCACTGCGTCCGAGCCCGTGAGCAGCTCGTCGTCGTCCAGTTTTCAGCCGTCCTCTGTCGCGGAGCAATTGCTGCAGAGCGCGAGCGAAAGACTCGACGCGGACTTCCTCGTGCTCGGCGCCGTGGGCAAAGGCGGACCTGCAGTGGACCAAGTCGGCCGTGTGCCTCGGGAGCTGCTCAGTATTGCAAATGCTGGTACTACTACCAAGAACAATGGTAATGACTAGTAAGAGCCCAATGGTCCTGATTGTCCCATTTGCGCCAGTGAACGCGATGTTCTACCGCCAGTACGTGTTCGTCGTCGCAGTCGATCGGTCGCCTCAAGGCGTGCAGTGCCTCAATGCTGCGCTCAAGCTGGCGCGGCCTTCGGACTTGGTGCGCGTCGTGCATTTCTACAAGAAGCCGATCGTCGGCGACTACAACGAGCAGCACTTTGAGTACTACCAGGAGGTGCTCGCTGCCTCGAAGGTATGTCAAGCCATTGCATATGCACCGGAAATCTGTGAAGCCATGTATCTCCGAATGTGTGACGTCGTATCTGTTTGTGCTGTGTGTCTGCTGATTTAGATGAGCGGCTCTTTGGTGGACATTCTGCCGCTGGACGTCGGCGCCACGATCGCCGAGAGCGTGCAGGACTACGTGTCGAACCAGAACGCGTCGTATCTGATCATCGGCAAGACTGGTGAGCGACACGCTGAAACACGAAATGAAGCTAGAGCTAGCGGCACTGATAGCAGCAGCAGTACAACCACCAGTAGTAGCAATAACGTTAGCAGCAGTAGCGCAATGGGCCGCGTGACTTCGGCGCTGCTGTTCTCGCCGCGCTGCGCGCTCTGCATCTGCCCTTAGGTAGGTAGGTAGGTTTTACGACAACGAGTTTGTCAACTCCTCAAGAGTAGCGGTAATATGAACATACTTGAGTGGCTCTGCTCATCACCAACAAAGACTAAGTAGCCAAGTCTGAGGCATGTATCGTCCGATTTCTTCACTCACCTCTAGTATAACTATTCAGCCTTTCAACATGACCTTTTGTCGTATTCCCACCAATTCCGTTGATTTTCAGATTGTTGACGGCCATCGTCGCGGTGTAAACACGCGTAGTAAAATAAGCCAGGCGCCCGCTTGAAACCCAGCACGTATTGTACTTGTATGGACGTTTACCCCGAGCACATGACCGTAAGCTCCGTGGGGGAACACTTCTCCAACGAAGGACCGTATCACAGACATCCAGGCAAAATTGCAAATAGCGATGGCAAGCGCGAGCGGGATGTGTGTGAGGTTTACCGACAGAATGATAGCCCCAAGTCTTCTTCGCTCGACACAAATAGCGCGGTGGGTCGCCATCGTACCGGTTGAGCTGGTTTTCCCGCCGCTAAAGCTCGTGCAGCTCTATCGGTTGCCAGTCAGTCAGTCGGCCGGCCTCAATTATATTCGATGGCCAGCATCTCGTGCCTAATCGACCAGGAGTGCACGCTGTCCGTCCGTCGCTTCCATCGACAGGTACGCAGAGCGAGCGAACGAACCCACTCTTCTTCTTCTTCCGCTAATCACCATCTCGCTGATAGACACATCGCTTTTTTCTGCTGAGCTGTTCAGCTAATACCTGGTAATGACATGGAAACGTCCGCGGGACGGGCGTTGAAAGTTAGTGGGCGTGACGCACGAAGGAGCGACCTGGTGGGGGCAGATTTGATCGACACGCAGCGCGACAAGGAAGGCGAGCAGCACGGAGCAGCAGTCTTCTGGTCCCGCTATCGGGTGGGTGGCGAGAGCGCTGGCAGTCAAGGAAACACAGGAAACGACAGTCCGTTGGGCCGGCCGCATGGCCCCGAATGGTTTTGCTGCTTTTTGGTAAAGTGCTCCTTTTTGGCATTTCGGCGATGCTCGTTTGCTCGCTTCCCCCCCTTCTAAACCGATTCTTCATCTCCCTCCCATACTCTATATTATTTCAGAAAGCCATCACATTAGTCTGTCCCGTTGGGCCACCGATCCGGTACGACCACGTCCAGTAAACAGTACCGTTGCTGCATCTTGAACTCAATACCCCGTCCAAAGCGATTGTTATAAGATGTGAAAGGGATTCGGGTGGTTCATCTTGTGCGCGACCTGCTGGGCTGTGGCGCTCGCTCGCTCGCCCCCCTTCGTTCCAATCCCAGTCAATTAAAGCCCAGAGTACGCGAAGCGCCAAGAAGCATATCAAGCACCATGCTGACCGTCATGCGCCGCACGTCCGCCCTCGCGGCCAAGCAGGCGTCGCCGTCGCTCTCGGCGGCGGCCACCGCCTCCATCCACTCGACCGCGTCCACGGAGAACCAGGTGGCGGCCCAGCGCGGCGACATCTCGGAGCTGCTTGCGGGCAACGCCGCTGCGCGCAACAGCGTTGGTACGTTCTTGTTCATGATAATGCTAATGACGCGCTGGCTGTGGCCATGTGAACAGGAATATGCTGGGTGGTTATTCACCACGTCTTGCTGTGTATGTGTGTAGAGTACGTGGTGTCCAAGGTGGACGACCTGGTGAACTGGGGTCGCCGCAGCTCGCTCTGGCCGATGACGTTCGGCCTCGCGTGCTGCGCCGTGGAGATGATGCAGGTCGCCGGCTCGCGTTACGATTTCGAGCGCATGGGTATGGTGTTCCGTGCGTCGCCGCGCCAGACCGATGTGATGGTCGTAGCCGGCACGCTCACGAACAAGATGGCGCCGGCGCTCCGCCGTGTGTACGACCAGATGCCTGAGCCACGCTACGTCGTGTCCATGGGAAGTTGCGCGAACGGCGGCGGCTACTACCACTACTCGTACGCGGTCGTGCGCGGTGTGGACCGCATTGTGCCAGTGGACATCTACGTGCCAGGGTGCCCACCGACCGCCGAAGCGCTGCTCTTCGGCCTGATGCAGCTGCAGAAGAAGGTCAAGGCGAACAAGTCGCTCCTGCTCCGATTGAGAAAGTAAGTGCGACTGGACAGCCGTCAATCCAAATTACACACATACAAGCTACGACACAATCCACACGCGTCGGCGTTTGGTCGTCGCCAAGCTGAGCAGCAGCAGGGGATTGAAGCGGAAGTCGAAGGAGAACCAACTCGTGGCTGTCGTGATCTTCACATTCAACTACTCCAGTCTTCGTGGTCCAGCAGCATTCCAAGCAAAATAATACAAACGAAAAAAAAGAAAACAACCCATTTATTCTATGAACAAAGTGCTGGCTAGCTGGGACGGTTCGTGGCTTCCGCTGTGTTGTGTAGCGGACTTCTTTTGTTGTTGTTGTTTAGTTTCTTACAGAGAAGCAGCCGCCTGGCGCATCCGCAGTTCCGCCTCAACGCCCAGCAGTTCGTCGTACAGCAGCTTCCCAAAGAGTAGCAGCTTGTCCAGCACGGCCGGCGGCAGCAGGACGCCTTCCCATTCCAACGCCATCTCATGGAAAGTTGAAGAACAAGAAGCATTCAGTTTCTGCAGCAGGCTGCCGAGCGACGAGATCTGCAGCTGCTCGTACAGCACTTGCACAGCTCCAAACGCATGCACCATCGCGAGTTTCCAGAGCGTCTCGGGTGTGTGCGCACTGCGGTTTTCGTGCTCGAGCGGCGCGAGCGCGTGGAAGAACGCGTTGAGCACCAGAAAGTCGCAGCGCTCGTGGTCGCTGACGAGCAGC
The DNA here is from genome assembly GCA_023333705.1 of Globisporangium viniferum. NCBI lineage: Eukaryota > Oomycota > Peronosporomycetes > Pythiales > Pythiaceae > Globisporangium > Globisporangium viniferum. The sequence goes on from JAASFI010000281.1 coordinate 9,764, forward strand.
TGCTGGCACTGCTCGCTTGGGTTTGCTGTTGACCTCGTTGGACTCAAAGTTGTTGGCGTGTTGCTCTGTCCAACCTTTGGGAATGCGACGTAGCTCTGGTTCGTGGCTGTCGACTTTTCGAAATGGCGATGTCCACAGCAAGCACACTCTCTCGGTGGCTTTGATGTCTGTTTCTGGTGGACAATACTCGAACAGTGTCCATCTTGGGTGGTCACCACTCCCACCACCACTTGTGGCTGCTGGAGCATGATGCATTTCTCGCACAGATCGTTCCAGAGGCAGTGGAAAGACGTGAACGCGTGGCGAATGATGACTGGCGATCGTGATAGTGACGTCAACGACGTAATGACTGGTCTCCCAGTCTCCGTGAAATACTCTTCCTGGTCCGTGCGACGCAGCAAAAACACGGCTTCGTGACGGAGTTGCGCCGAGAAAGTGGTCGCGGCCGAGTACAAAATCTGGTTGTTCGCGTACAGCAGCGCCAGATACTCGCGCACGACCATTTTCGCCTCGTAGTACACTAGAATCGCCCGTGTTTGGCTTGTAACGCGCTGTTGCAAAGCATAGTACGACGACACCTTTGCGAGGAACTTGAGCGTGCGAATGGGGAATGGCTGGTGTAAGTCCAAGAAACCGGCGCTGGTGGCCGCATTTTGGCGGAGTCGGCGCTTGAGCCACGTCTTGATCTTGGGCACGGGCAGTGCTTCGAGCGGCAACTTGTAGCGCTCGGATAGAAAATACAGGTGAGCTTGAGGGGAACGCCACGCACTCACCTCGCAAAGCATCTGCTCGTAGAACGCAGTACACAGCTCGCGCTTTATCGTCGAGACATCGTGGTACTCTTGCTTTGGATGCAAAGAACCTAGGCTTCGAGACAGCACCTCGAGCGAATGGAGCACGACGGGGTCCAGTTGACTCGCGTACTGCTGCGTAGCTACTCGGCGCTTGGTCATCGCGATTTGGTGCAGCCGCTGCAGTCGGAGCGCTCTCTCCGTGATCCATTTCGTCATTCCGCTCTCCACACGCTGCTTAATGAGGGCTTTACGAGCTTTCTCCATGACAAGATACAATCTCCAGGCGTTCCACACTTTTGAGAGAAACGTGTGGACTCGGTTTGCACGGAATTGCTGCGCTTTCCGCTTGGTTCGGAGCCATTCCAGCTGTGCTTTTGCCTGTGTTCGCAGCTTCATGAGGCGATACTGCTGCGAGATCTTGGTCGCCGCGTGCTGCTGGCGGTGCCGATGCAGCAGGATCTTGGCCTTTGCGATCTGGTAGAGCGACGCGATCGCGTTCGTCGAGTTGCTCCACATTTGCTCGTGGCGTAGGCGCGAGTTCTCATTCATGCGCTCGTAGCAGCGCTCTTTCGACACGACCAGCCTAGAAACAGAGCATCCAGAGCAAGCAGAGCACTATTTAACATTCGAAACCCCATAGAAATTGGTTCTACAATGTTGATTTTGAGGTTGGTTGGTGTACCTGATGTGAGCTTGGCGCTTGCGTCTCAGCTTGGTCTGTTGCTGGATCTCGTGCTTGTGCGTGCGAAACCTGAATTAAATGATACCGGCAGCGCGATTCGCGCCAGGATCAAAGCTCTTGAGGTCTTTTAAGAGCGCTTCGAGCCTCGCACGCGCAGCTTCCAGGCGCTCGATCTCGTTGATCTGGCGGATCAGCAGTTGGTGCGCCTCCATGCGCACGACAGTCCCGTCGAGCAGCTTGGCGTCCACGTACGTGACGTCCTTCTTGGAGGTCGCGATTTTGCTTTCTGTCGAAGCTTTGTCTTTGAGGGTCGTCTCAAGATCCAGGTTTGTCTGACGGAGCTCTTGCTCGTGGTCGTCGAGCTTCTTGTTGTACGAGGCGCACTCGGCACGGAGAGCCTCGATCTTGGTCATCGTGTGCTTTAACACGGTGACATCGATGACGGAGAGCCGCTTGTGCATCGTCTTCCGCGTCCAGAAGCCTCGGAAGACTCGCTGCACGAGCAGCGCGCTTGCTTCAAAGCGCTTCACGCCTAGACAATGTGACAGGAGTGAGAACTTATGGCATTACTTGCTCTTTAAATCCTATCATATTGGAGCTTCAGTACCTTTCTTCTCTCGCCACATGCGCTCCATCTTGAGCTTCTCGAGCACGAGCTTCTGCATGCGGACTCTAATGATCAAACGAAGAACACCATGACCCATTTAACACTCTTCAGTTGAAAGCGCACACACAGAGAAGCCCCAACAAACAAGACATCCATTGACCTTACTTTTTCCAGAGCTTCTGGATGATGCGGATTCGCTGGAACTGGAAGTCCCTGATCATACAGCACAGAATATAAGCACACTTTCATCAGTGTCTAGGCATTTTGACACATGCAAGACTGAGCTCTTCCTCACTGGAGATAGCGCTGTCGTGGAGAGTCGAAGCACGGCTGCTTCAGATACAGTCTACATCCAGAGTTTCCGTCGCGCTGGGTCAACGCGCGCTCCTTCGCCGCCTGCTCGATGTCTCGTACAATCTGCTGTCGGAGCGAGGTCGCGAGCACGAGGCCGCGCATACTGGCGACCATGCGGCGGCATCTCTGTAGGTCCTCGACGATCGCGGTCACCGCTTCTGGTTCACCACGATTGGGGCTACCGGCAGATCCATCGAGGCTCCTGCTGGTCTCGTCGTCCCCTTTCGATGGGCTCTGCGCTTGTCCTGAGACAGCGGCAGCGCTCGGTCTTCTCGTCATGGCGCACGTGGCGCCACCACGCAAAGAGAGACTCGCGAGCTTTCTTTCACGCTGGACTCGACACGCCGGAGCATGAGATCGAATGAACTGTACCCATTTCAGTGGCTCGCTCGTGCGCTGTGTCAAAAATACTAAAATATACCACCATTCAGTTCAGTTCTGATCCGGATACTACATACACTCTCGACCGTGTTGGTCGTGTACCCATTACCCAATTGGGTACACGACAAACACTTACTTGGAACGAGGCCATTCATTAGTCCTCAACGCTGGCATCACGCGAGCTCACATTAGACTGAGACGCAACCTACCTCCCTTTACTGTTTTCATTTTGGTAATGCCGATGATCCACGAGCTCAGCGTGCCGCTGCAACATTCCAAGCCACTGGGCTCGTTGACAGCCCGGCTTCAGCGATAGCATGCTGTTGCTAGAAAAAGAGTCCTAAAAAAATGGACCCACAATGCCTGACTGCGATTATGAATGTCTATTAACTGGCAAATAACAAGCTTTACATGTGCAGCGAGGCGGATCATCTTCCAGACGCAGAGAAGCTCCGAGAATGCAGATCACATGCCCATCCATGAATGAGCTCAAGAACCGCGAGATTGAGTTGTCGATTTGATTCAGCTCTACTGGCATTGCATCGAACTGGATTGTTGGCGAATGCTCGTACGACTGATGTGTTCAAATGGCTTGGTTTTAGCAACCAACATAGATGCCAAAGTAAACATTCAAGATGTCACGATCTTTTGACGATATGCCACTTATCACCGGCACAAGTTGTGTTCCTGCGAAAGTACCAGGGCGTGTAGAGCCACGTGCGTTAGATCTAACTGCCTGCCGCCTCCGCTTCATTATCTGATTCTCTTTTGATATGAAACTTCGGTTCGGTAGTACTCAATGTTATGATGCTGCACTATAAATTTTCCACGAGAAGCTCTTCCATGTATTCACTCTCTCTCACCATGGTGACCACCATATTGAGTTCGACAGGCGTAGAGCTTAGTTTAACTGACGACTGATTGGTGAAGGACAGACTATTTGTCTTGTTGAGGAGAGGGGAGCGTCACTGCGAAACCTGAAGCGACAAAACGGCTGAGGAGACCCAGCGGTCCGTAGACACGAGTTGTGGAGCCCCATGGAGCCTGCACATATGTGTGGGCAGACAGGAGTGCCTGTGCATGATAGCATGGTGGGAGTTCTGTAATAATCCCAGAGAATAGCATTTCGGTTGCGACTTGCATGGAATGCGCGTCATTTAACACCACCAGCGCCAGAAAGTCGCATCTTTTTCGCGTTGCCAAAGCTTAAAAATGACTGTACAGAAATACTGCTGAGCCTGAGAGTGTGAACCCACTCATTTTTTAAGCATCCAAATAGAAGCTCCTCACTTTTTTTCCTCCTTTTTCCCTTCTCGCTGCCCTCTGCCACAATCAGAGCAAAAAATATGATACACCTCATTCGTATCAATTTAAACACAAGTATTTTTTTTCAGAGGTACGTAAAACCCTTATGTCATTCTAATTTGAATAGTGAGGTCAACTCTCTAACAAGGGTATGTATTCTTACAGGCTCTCTTCCACCTTTTTGGCTTTGGCTAGCAAAATTTGGCTCACAGTGCAACACGTGACACACTCTCCATTCCGCTGCCGCCCTCCGACCAGCTCCATCGATCGCCCCGTAGCTCTTCGCTAGGGTCCTCTCTACATCTGCCTCTCTGCATCTGCCTGTGTGTGAATAGAACCTCCCCCACTCCCGACACTACATCACAATGGTGCTGATCCACGAGTTCCGCGTGCCGCTGCACATGACGGTCGACGAGTTCCAGATCGCGCAGCTCTACATGGTCGTGGACGCGAGCGAGAAGATGACGGGCGACGGCGAAGGTGTCGAGATCCTCAAGAATGAGCCGTACGACAACACGGACGGCAGCATGGGCGTGTCGGCGATCTCGGGCTGGACCGTGCCGCGCAACAAGGGCCAGTACACGCTCAAGCACTACTACTGCAAGTCCAAGATCCCGGGCTTCGTGGCGGCATTGTACGTATTTATTGTGCTGCTTGTACTGCTTTGCTGAGTGGACTGAACGGCGTTCTCGTATAAGTGTGTTGTACACTCTCGTCTAACGTGTGTGTGTGTGTGTGTGTGTATGATCGATTGTGTTTGTGGATATGTAGTTGCCCGGAAGACAGCATGGTGCTGGTGGAAGAAGCATGGAACGCGTACCCGCACTGCGTGACCGTGATCACGAACGGCTACCTGGCGAAGAACAAGTTCTACATCTGCATCGAGTCGAACCACCTGGCGGACAGCGGCGAGACGGAGAACGCGCTCAAGATGTCCAACAACGAGCTCAACAACCGCAAGATCGAGTAGTACGTGCTGCCGTGTATTTCGTTTGCCTTGCTCGCTTGTTTTTATCTGGTTGAAAAGCCCATGATATGGACTCATTATGCGTATCGATCGATGGTGCGGTCTTTAGCCTTGACATTGCGGAGAAGCTGCCAAAGCAGACGCTGAAGGAAGATTGCGACCCTGCTACTGTGAGTACACGCTGTTCGATTGTTCATTCATCTGCTCATGTTGATGAAGAGTGATGATGATGGTGGCGGGGGGCTGAACTAATAATCTCTCTCTCTCTCTCTCTCTCTCTTGTGTAAAATATGTACACCCATTTCAGTACAAATCGGTCAAGACCTCGCGCGGTCCGCTTCAGAAAGGATGGCAGAAGAAGGTCGACCCGATCATGACGTGCTACAAGGCTGTGAAGATCAACTTTGAGTACTGGGGCGTGCAGGGCAAGGTGCGCCCGATATCCTGTCGTGAAACCTACTACAGTAGCTGTGAATGGGTCCACTTTGCTCACACGATGATTGCTGTATGTGCGCATGCTACATGCAGGCGGAGAAGATCATTCGTGACCAGCAGCGCCAGCTCTTCCACAACACGTTGCGCCAGGTACGTCCCGCTTGTTGGTGCTACCTCGTCGGCTTCACTGCGTGTGCACTCATGCTCACACGTGCGAATTCATTATAAATCACTGTTGAATCAACAGGCGCAGTGCTTGACGGACGACTGGTTTGGGCTCACGATGGACGACATCCGTCATCTGGAAGAGAACGTGGTCGCGAAGCTGGAAGCCAAGCGACAGCAGGTCACTGGCAACCAGTAAGACGACGCACGACTCGCTGGCAGCCAAGTTACATTTAGCGTAGCAAGCAGCAACCTACCGCATGCGCCATCAACACGCTGCGTGTTGGTAAGTTACGCTGTCGCCTAGAGCAAGCGCGCAAAAGCCCAAGAGACGACTTGACAGTGGAGGAGAATGCTCATTCTTGGTAGTTTGCCGTGCGCGCCTCCATCCAAAATTTCCGTTCCTTCCCGCCCGCCTTCCTCACAAGGTGGTAGCGATTGCATATGCATGTTGTACACACACACACACACACACACACACACGGCGTACATATCACCAAAATACACTTCTCAAGCCTGATCAAGGTGTGCGTGCAATCATCTTGCTTGCCTCTGGTTCATATTCATTAACTTAATACAGTAGACAGTACATCGCCAGCGTAACCTTGTTACAATTTACGCTTGCAAATGGCACACTTTCTTCTGAAAAAAAGGGTACACATCACCAACTGTACCAGTCCGATCGGTACACCATAACTCAGAAAGGGGTCCACGTTCTGCCTTTCTCTTCTCCCTCATCGTATCGCGCGTTGCCACGTCGGCAATTAGTGAACAAAGCAGGCAGCAGCGAGAAGCAGAGAACCCGTCCACGCGCTCAATCTGCACACCGCTCTCTCTTCCCCCATTCACTCCGTGTCTGCGTGCATATCCATCACGATCACCACCGTCATCAGCAGCAGCACGCGTACCCCACACGCTTCTATATTCCCGCCATTCCTCCATCCATCCATCCACCCGCAGCCGTGAACGGAAGTAACGAACCATCATGGGCAACAGCGACAGCAAGAGCAAGTTCCGCGAGTCGGTGTACAAGCTCAACAACGAGGTGATCTCGTCCAAGAACCTCGAGTTCTGGGACAAGCTCTGGCGCATCCCGACCGTGGCCGAGGAGATCTTCACGCTCATCCAGCCGGACGACGTGCGCATGCTACGCCGCCAGCAGCCCGAGAACCTCGCGACGATGCTGCGCCAGGCGGTCTCGCAGATCGTGCAGATCGTCGACACGCCCGTGCCAAAGTACTACCCGCAGGCGACCAACTGCGTGCGCGTGCTCACGCGACTGGTGCCGTTCATCCTCGAAGACAGCAGTGCGTTGTGTTGCTCTTTGTTTGGAATGCGCAGTTGTTGAGGGGGCTTGAGAAGCTAATGATGTGTCTGTGCCTGTCTGTGTCTGTCTGTGTCTTTGTCTCTGTCTCTGTGTACATGTAATAGTTGGTGACGATTTCGTGGAAGAGCTCTTTTGGAAGGTCGAGGCGGAAGACGTGGACGAGGACAGCCACGGCGACGAAGACGAAGAGAGCAAGGGCGACAAGGCGGCCAAGCCCACCAACGAGCCGCTCGCAAAGCAGCTCATCCACGCGATCATGGGGCTCCTGTTCCTCCCGGAGTTCACGATCTCGATCCACGCGTACAAGGGCTACGGCGAAGAGCGTCGAAGCGCGACGCGCAGTGGACAGTCCGCGACTTCCGGCTCGCTCGTGTTCCCTTCGTTGCTATGGAATTCCGGTGTGAGCTACCCGGACGCGAATGTCGCGAACTCGCTCGCGTACGACAAGAACCGCAAAGAAGTGCTCAAGCTGCTGCTCACGTGCTTCTCGGGCATTTTGTACCAGACCGCCGAGACGTGCAATTTGTGGAAGGACCGCTTCTTGGAGATTGCGACTGCGCCAGATTGTCCGTTTGCGCCGACACTGTTCTTCTCGCTGCTCAACATTGTGATCACGTATGACCCTGTGGGCTGGGGTGTGCCATACGCCGGCTCGATCGTGACAGATGACCGCGAGACGCTGGTCGACGCTTCGCTGCAAGTGCTGCTTGTGCTGCTGGACTTTGGACAGACGTCCGAGACGAGTCTGTTGGCGAGTACAAAGCCACAGCCGTCAGCGACTGCGTCCATTCGACGTGGGGATACGCTCACGATGGAAGATAAGGACGACGGCACCACGGGTGGCAACATCTACCGCAAGTTGCTGTCGACCATCCAGCGCCAGGAAGACTTTGCGCTGATCTTCGCGGGGCTCTCGCGGCTCTTGAACAACTACCACCAGTCGATGAGCACGATCCTGCCCAACTCGATCAAGCAGATCAAGTGCCACCAGGAGCTGCTCGTGCTGCTCTGGAAGCTCCTGGACGAGAACAAGGGCTTTTTGCAGTACGTGCTGAAGAAAGCGGACGTGAACCAGCTCGTGGTGCCGTTGCTGTTCCTCATGTACGAAGGGCGCCAAGAGCCGTCGAAAGTGGGGATGATCCACATTTGCACGTTCATCTTGCTGCTTCTCAGTGGCGAGCGTGACTTTGGCGTAAACCTGAACAAGTCGTTTGACAACAGACTGCCGCTGGATCTGCCGCCGTTCTCGGGCAACCACGCGGATTTGCTGATCGTGTGCCTGCACAAGATCATCGTAAGCGGCTACGAGAAGCTCAACTCGGTCTACAACTGCTTCCTGACGATCATCTGCAACATCTCGCCGTACTGCAAGAAACTGCACATGGTGTCGAGCGTGCGTCTCCTGCGATTGTTCAAGCTGTTTTCACAGCCGCGGTACCTGTTTGACAACGAGGCGAACCACCACTTGGTGTTCTTCCTGCTCGAGACGTTTGACAACATCATCCAGTACCAGTACGAAGGCAACCAGCAAGTGGTGTACTCGATGATCCAGAACAAGAACGTGTTCCACCAGCTGAACGAGCTGCAGCTGCCGCAGATTCGAGGACCAGCGACGACAGTGACGCGGACGCCGTCGAAAGAATCGGTGGCGGCGGATGCGAATGGTGAAGGAGGAGCGGCCACACCTCAGACTGCGAACGTGAAGACGCCGCGAAACAAGGACGGAGACTTTGTGCCAACTGCCGAGTGGCTGGCGTCGTGGAAGAAGAAGCTGCCGCTCACGACCACTTTAAGATTGCTGCAGTACCTGATCCCACAGGTGAGGTTATGTTTTTGTAAGTTGTATCGAGGTTACTTACTGGATTCTAACGTACTGACTGATGATTGTTTGTGTTTGTTTGTAGCTGGAAGATGCGTGTGAGAAGGCCGGCGGAAGCCTCGACGAAGATGCGATGCTCTACTTTCTCCGCACAACCACGATGGTCGGTCTCTTGCCTGTGCCGCACCCGATCGTGATCCGCAAGTACCAGATCAACCAGTTCACACACTTGTGGTTCACGACGTTCACGTGGGGTGTGATCTTTTTGCGGAACCAGGTGCTACCGCTCTTTGACGGCAGCGCGATCATTCTCTTCACGATTAGCGTGGTCTAAGCAGAAGACAGAAATAAGCGCTGTGGTGCTGGTTCTTTGGACAAGGCGTTGGCGTTGTCCTGGGGATTCGAATCTGAGTTTACTCACCACTACCAGCGACGGCAACGCAGCAGATGCGAGATTCGAAACCCTATTAGATGGTCACTGATGGAGTGCTTTTTGTGTGTGTATGACGATGATGATGATGAGAGACGCATAGAGCTAGCGACATGCGAAATGAATGAATGAATGAATGGCTACATCCTTCTTTGTCTTCCTCTTGGGCTCACCTCACCACGTGTGCTGCTCTAGGTCTCTCTTAAGTTTCTCTACTTGCTGGGTACAGTAGGCTTTTTCAGGTCTCCTTCACAGAGTGTTCGTGGTGATCAGATGCATGAGCATTTTCTCCATCCTCTCGGCGCGCTGCACCGCATTCAACTGCGCGGCTTCGATCTCGCGCGCGCTCCGTCGCAGCTTCTCTTCGGGTAAGATGCTGGTCTGATTCGAGCCGCTGGTTGCTGTGGACGCGGCCGGAAAAGTCACCAGAGTCTGGGAATCGTTTGCTGGTTGCATGAGGTTCAGATCTTTTGGCACGCGGTACTGCGACACGAGACAGCGACTGAACACGAACGCGAGCTTCTCCGGCGTCAGTTTGTTGCTGCTCGAATGCTTCAGGACCTCTTTCAGAAACGACACGAGATAGATCAGCACATTGAATCGCACAGGCGGTAAAGAATCCAATAGCACGCGACAGGTCTGCGCGAGGTTCCCATTCCCAGACGCCAACGCAGTTGCGAGCACTTCGTCCGGGATAACGCTCTGGCGCAGACTCTGCAGCCAGCAAAGCAGCAGCTCCGCTGTTGAGTACCCATTGTGGGTGGAGAACGCGTTGCCTGTGTCGAGCGCTTCTCTCAGAAGCGGGACTTGCTGCTTGTCGCCAGCTTCTACAAACAGGTTCTTCTCCTTCATGAAGTTCTGGTAAATGTCGTTCACCATCCGCCAGAGCTCCTTTGGTATCTTCTGCTGCACTTTGTTGGGAGATGATGAAGCGGAAGTTGAGTCGTCTGTTGCTCTACTGTGCATCGATCCTGGGGGTGAGCTGCCTCCAGCGACACTAAACATTGCTGCACCGGCAGAGTTCGCAAACGAGACGTTCGCTTGGCGCACAGGCTCCGAGTTCAGCACCAACTGCTCGAGCGAGTTCCCAAAGCACGAGTTGTCGTACTGACCCGAGATCACCAGGAAATAGTCACGACCGTTCTCGACTCGCAAGATCATCGTGTCGTCCAAACTCTCTTCGCCACTCGTGAGTCCGTGGGCGACCGACTCGTCAACATGCGCCGTGATGCGGATCTCGATCCGCTCTTTCGGCGGAATCATGCCAAACGTGGGCGAGACCAAGAGCCAGGGCTTACACAGCAGCACTTCCTCCAACTTTGGGATGAACCGGAAATGCGCGACCACGACGCCCGTGTTCTCCACGTAGAGAGTCTTCGTTTGGTCGATCCCGTACTTCAAATGCGCAAACCCCAGCACGCCGCTGCTCAGCTGGACGCCGTCGCTCTGGACCAGCCGCACTTTCGGCATGTTCTCGTTCTCCCACTTGTCCAGCTGCATCATGACCTCCCGCACCACCTGGGTCTTCTTGGCCTCCACTTGGTGTCGAATCTGTACCTCGAACGTTGCTTGCACAGGTTTGTGGTCGGACAGATCGAGTTCCATGATCGCTGTGTAGTTCTGCTGCGCAATGTGGTCTGGGGTCCTCGCTCTCCACAGCACGCGGTCGCACCACGCTGGCGCGCGAAGCTTCTTCTCCGGTCGCTTCTCGTACATCATCGTGCCTGCCTGGAACTTGTACGTCGGTGGGAACGAGATGCGTCCTTCTTCAAAGCCGCGGAAAACGTTCTTCCGCTTGCGCTCGATGTTGAGCTGGTCCAGCTGTAGCAGCTCACTGTACACATCGCTCTCGGCTTGCTGGAACACGGCTTCGACAGGTATCTCCTCGTTGATCCGGTAGTTCAGATCTCCAATCCAAAAGACAAAGTCGTGGTTCAGAATGTGCGGCTCGCCGCTGAGGTGTCTAGTAGAGTCATGAGAGAGAGAATCATGAGCGTTGTTAGGACAAACCCCGCACGAAAGAAAGCCATGAGCCTGTCGCCTAAATAAGAGCGCTCTCTCACCTGATGTCGCTCGCGTAGCACTCGTTCTCGCTGTCTCGAAACTCAATCTTGGACAATATATTGAGGTAGTCCGCGTTTCGCCCCGCGACGTTCTCGCGATGCGCAGCGAGGTGCGCGCACACAAAGCAGAGCGTGCTGTCGTAGTAGCTCATGCGGATCGCCGCGCCACCTTTGTTGCCCATCATGCCCATGATGCCCACGCCCGCGGTCGCGCCGTGCACTTCCTTGACGTACTCGGCGTGCTCGCTCTTCACAAACACGACCAGCATGATGCCCACGAGGTGCTTCTCCATCACGACCTTGTACTGGTGCGCGGGCGACTGGCTGTTGAGCGCACTCAGGATCGAGTCCTCCCACGCCGAGCTCCTCTGGGCCGAGAGCGTGCTGTTCACCACGACGTTGACGGCGTTTAGGTCGACGATCTCCTGGAAGCCCAGCGCGACGATATCTGGGAAAACGGACGACTGGGAAGTTGCCCCCTGTTGCTGTCGCTGCTGGTGAGAGAGGATCCACTGCAGGATCTTGGCCGAGTCGCCCTGCGAGAGTGGCTTCTTGGCGTTCACGTTCCACGTGCCGGTGACGACCGTGGTCTTCTGGAACGCCGTGTACGCCGACTGCCGCAGGTGCAACTGCTGCTGGATCCAGTCGTCGCGGATGAACGACATCACCACGGGATTGTAGTACTTGCCGTTCGGCGTGAGCGCTGTCATGGCCGACGCCGGCGACGAAAACGCCGACGATGACGAAAACGACGACGAGGACGACGGCGCGCAGTAGCTGCGACGACTGGTTGACGACGACGAGCCGGGTCCATTGCTGCTATTGCTGCTGCCGGTGTACATGGAGATTGTGCTCGTGGCGCTTCCGGGCGGACTCGGCAGCAGTGTCTGCGCGGAATCCGACGACGCGCTGGACGACGAGCGCGCGTCCGCGTAGCTCGCGCGGCGATCCGCAGGCGATGCACCGCTGGGATTCATACTCCCAATTGCTCGTGCAGTTCGTTGGCGCTGATAGAGAGACTGAGAGGCGTATAGAAGAGCGCGCGCGTTGACGCTAGTCTAGCGCCTGTTCACCTTCTTGCTGCGTGAGTCGTTATTTTCTTTTGTGTGTTGTGTGTGGAAGGTTGCAAACGACGGAATCAGAAAACAAAAAGGATTGGCTTCAGATCTGATCCCGTTGCACCTCTCTTGGAAGGTACACTGTGCTCAAGTGTCCTTCGCGAAGGTGCACTTCAACACCAGGAGTGTCAGTAGTATCTCGCTCGTTTCCGAAAGCGCTACCATACCAAATACAGAGAGTGCTGTGTGTGCGCAGAGAAGGCATTGAAGCTTTGCTCTTCAAGCCGCGAAGAATGAGTACCCAACACAGACACACCGAGTATTTTTTTCCGAAGGAACCAGGCGTGGACGCTCATGCTATTTAGCTGAAAGAACGACACATACGAAGATACAAGTGCCAACAAACACTGTACTTTGCACTGAAGCGGTGTGTGCTGGAAGTTGCAACTGTCGTGACAGTATCACGGATGGCCTTCATTTGCCCAGGGCTAATCAAAATACCAAAAACAAACACTCATGATCTATATAATCTCTGTTGCTGCCATGCATAACGTGAATGCATGGCTACTACCGCTTGCAAGGTGTATAAGCACAATGTACTATGCAGTGCTCTGCACATGTGCACACGCACGATGCCTCCAATCTGACTTTTTTACTACCTTGCTACCCTGATAACTTAACACGGAAGCAAACAACTGATTCTCGCGTTATCAGACATCTAGTTGAGCATCTGGGTTTGCCATATAGGCTAATTACCCGAACAAAAAATCATATAGGCGAACATACCTACATATCTTCTTTTGTGGCCTTTGAAGGAAAGCCGCATGACCTTCTCGTCAAAAACGATGGCGAATAGGCATTTTCGGAAGTGACGCAACGCAATACGAAGCTGATCTACGAGCTCCATCAACGCCTTCTTCATTCCGCTATTTCCACACACACACACGTACACTTACACTAAGCAGCAGCAACAGCGAGACGAGAGCAAGATGGCCAAGCCCAACCGCCTGATGCGCATGGTGACGAAGCTCAACACGTCGCCGCTGCCCGCGCGCGCCAAGCAGACGGCGCTGTCGCTGCTCTTCAACTCGCAGGTCAAGCTCGCGTTCACGTGCGGCATCCAGGTGCAGGAGCTAAGCAACGAGCGCGCGCAGCTGCGGCTCAACAACGCGCTGCGCGTGCAGAACCACATCGGTGGCGTGCACGCGTGCGGCATGGCGCTGCTCGCCGAGTCCGCGACGGGCATTGTATTCGGCATGAACGTGCCGGACACGTCGATCCCGCTGATCAAGAGCATGACCGTGCGCTTCAAGAAGCGCGCACAGGGCGATCTGCAGGCCGTCGCGTCGCTCACGCCGCAACAGGTGTGCATTCGTATAAGTGCTGTTGCTGCTGTGTCTGCCTTGCCTGCCTACGCATGAGAGGCCACCGTGCTCATTGTGGTTGTCTTGCATCATGCTGGTGTTACTATATGTTGTTATTGTTGTATAGATTGAGGATATTCTGAGCAAGGAGAAGGGCGAGGTACTCGTGGACGTGAAGGTGACCGACGCGACCGGCGAGTCGCCCATTGAGTGCGAAATGCTCTGGGCGTGGGTCAGCAAGCAGCGCAAGTGAGCCAAGCCAACTTGGCGAATGCCAAGGTGCTGACTGCTATGCGCGAGACTGATCGGGTGTTATTATATACTAGTACAGTACTAAGTATACTGCATTGCAATACACATCGGAGTCTGAATACATGAGTTGTACGAATGTCTGTGGGATTAAGAGCTACCTGCCTCGGGAGGATTGATTGCGTCGCACCGCGATCATGAATGTGCAGCCAAACGATTTGTTTTGTGCATTCACACAACAATTGTAACTTATGAAATGCGTATCCATAAATCAAGCAAAGTTGTGTAGTTTGATCATGTTCTGAGATACTTGCACCTACGAGCGGGAATTAAGAAGTACCAGTGCGAAGACCAAGAAAACAAATAGGCTGAGCTGCACCTCGAGAACAGAGCGACCGAGTGAGGAAGGAGAAGCAGCGTGGCCACGCCACTGGCCATAGGATCGATCGCATTGCCAACTCAGTGGAGAATACAATTTATCATTAACGTTACTTGTGTTTGGTCAAATTCAATCCTGATGAATAGTTCGAAAAGTGCACCCAGGCGTTAAAGCGGACTTGGAATTGTTCAACCCTCGAATAGAGATCCGCTGGCTCTTTTGTGTAAAACCCGTCATCTCGCTTGCGATTGGCAGAAAACATGGTGTTCACCTCAACATGATCAATTCACAATCTAACAAACGGATCGTCAATACAGAGACAACTCTTGTTGTCTCTGTACTATTGACGATCTTGTCACCTCGCATTTGCAATTGGCGATTGGCAAAAACGGATCATCAAAGCCATGAAACTCCCGTCATCTCGCATGTGATTGGCCTAAAATGTGATGTTCACCTCAACACTGCCGGCAACATCTTCAAGATGGCCGACTTGCTCGATTTGATTCTGGTGGGATTAGCTGGCTGCAACTGGATCCGAACCAGCCTGTTTAACGTTTGGCAAGGCAATCTACAGTACTCTAACAGCTATCCCATCCCAAGGATGTCACGATGTTATGGCTTTGCAAACATGATTTGAATGTCACGACCTGCTCGTCAGTTGCGATGGCGAAAACGAATGCGAATACGCATCGAAAGTGACGACGAGCCGTATCGACGCCCTCATTTACAGATTTACACACACACACAAAACGAAGAAGATGGCCAAGCCCAACCGACTACTGCGCATGGTGACGAAGCTCAACACGTCACCACTGCCGGTGCCTGTCAAGCAGGCAGCGCTCACGCTGCTCTTCAACTCGCAGGTCAAGATTGCGTTCACGTGCGGCCTCAAAGTCCAGGAGATCAACGACAAGCGCGTGCACCTGCGGCTCAACAACAACCTGCGTGTTCAGAACCACATCGGCGGCGTGCACGCGTGCGGCATGGCGCTGCTCGCCGAGTGCGCATCGGGTATCGTGTTCGGCATGAACGTCCCCGATACATCTGTGCCGCTGCTCAAGAGCATGAACGTGCGCTTCAAGAAACGCGCGCAGGGCGATCTGCAGGCTGTCGCGTCGCTCACTCCTCAGCAGGCGAGGCTTTACGAATGCGCTTATATCTGTACAGTTGTGGGGGTGCTGACATGACCATATTGTTGGTGCTTGTAGATCGACGACATCCTCAGTAACGAGAAGGGCGAAGTGCTCGTGGACGTGAAAGTGACCGACTCGACCGGCGAATCCCCCATCGAGTGTGAAATGCTCTGCGCGTGGATCCCCAAGAAGCGCAAGTGAGAATATAGATGGCTGATTGGCAATTAGCGAATATGTGCTGGTATGTATCTCCAGGCATCTTTTTTGTGCTTACTTTGTGAGTATTATAAGTCGATACACAATTTCGAATGCTAGACATTTTCGGTGAGCTTGTTATTCACTAAATTGTGGGAAATAGCATAAAATTGGTATCGTTTGATGTTGGAGCTGTTTCCCTCAATTTCCCAGAAGACATGGGGTATTTTTCTGGAGCCTCGAGGTATAAATAGTAAATGTGTAGTTACAACCTCGTTATAGCCTAGTTGCGGCGCTTTCATGAAGCGTCACAGCAGCACACCTGAACTGCGCCCGAGCAACTGATCGCACTTCTCCACTACCAAACATGCCTGTGAACCGCGAACTGCCCGCTGGAGTCGCTTCTCGATGCGAGCCGCATGCTGCCGTCAAGAAGCAGCCCTCGGGGCTCAACGTCGCGCGGTTCATCGCTCGCGAAGAAGAGCTCCACCAGGCGCGCGCGTGCACAAACGCGAGCGACGCGACTGCGAACCGCGCACGCTGGGAAGAGAAGCAGAACCTGCGCGCTGGCAATGGCGCGCGCTCGCAGCAACAGAAGCAGTACGCTGAGAGGAGGCATCGTGGATTCTCGTTTTAATGCTGATGATGTGGGTACTGATTTGTAAATGGACCATGCGTGTACGATTAGGCTGGCGGAAGAGATGGAGCTCATGAACAAAGAGGTGCAGATCGTGCGCCACGAGCGCTTGAAGAAGTACTACGAGAGCTGCTACGAAGAGTGAGTTGAAAATGCCGCGAATTGGTGTGTCCTACATAATGAGGAACTCCTAACAACACATTTTGTTGTTGTCAGATGGGACCAAGAGCTACGCGCACGCGGACTCGCGATCATCCGAGACCGAGACTGACTTTGAGACCGCCCGCCTCCAGTCGTCAATTGTATGGAAGACTGCTAAGTACACCTTTATCAGTTCAAAAGAAGAAGAAGAAAAGAAGCCAAGACCAAAGTGATTCACTGGTGTGAAAGTGTGAAGTAACTAAGTGAAATACTACGACATTCCACCGCAATCAACATAATATGAGCAGAAATGAGAAGTCGGTATTCTTTTGTGGAATAGAGAAGTATACAAAATCACTCATGAATTTCGCACTGGCGCCATCACGTGCCATGTTTGCTCGAGCTGTCGGTAATGAGGTTGAACTTGTCCTCAGTTCCAGTTTATGACATTATTGGGGTGAGGACTTTCAGGAGGAGGTACTCAGAAATGTTCCCCGCTTCGACGACGGCTATCTACACCTCGAGGTGTTCCTGGAATTGACTGGTCCCGATCGCGCGCAGTGCTGGCGGTGGCTCGCGTTGGCGGTTTTTTATCCGAAATTCCGAAAGCTGACGAAAAAGCAAGTTCATCTTGAGATTGACGAGAAAGAACTCTTTGAAGAATACAGTGACGCAGTCGCCAAGACCCTTGCGGATCCTGCTGGTGAGCTGGTGTACCTAGGAAACCCGCTTAAACGACGTCAGCACCAAGCAAGAGACGAGCTCCTGCTGTGCACCGTCCAGCAAGGCGCAAAATTCTACCCGACCTCAACTTCCAGATCCCAAAGTAGACGCGATCACCCACGAGCTCGCCTACGAGACGGAATTGGAAGCGCTCTGTCAGAAGAGAGGGTGGACGTGTGTCGCACTTCCTGGCATTGGCTTCGGATGGGTCCAGAATGACCAGATCATCAGTACGGAGCGCGAAGCCATCAACAATCACTCGTATCGATATGGCAGCGTCTTGGAGTGGGCGTTCAACAACCAGGGCGACAGCGACCTGCTCATACCCGAGGTGGTGGAAATTTTTGGTTCGTTGCTCGACCATCTCGGATCGTGCGTGCGTATTCCGTCAAATTCGTGGAAGTTGATCTTGACGAGATTCTTCCAGTCACCTTGCATTGCTGCGTAAACTTGGAACGCCTCGTGCTGAGAGATCCCGAGTTGTCTGACGATGTGTGCTCGATACGCTGCTTGAGGCTTTGAGCGGCGACCTCGGTGGTCAGTTGCTGCCGCTTGTCCTGGAAGTGGAGTGCGAATTTGGTAATCCAAGCATCGAAAACCTCTGTCGAGCGCTGTCGCATCCTGCCAGAATCCCAGCGTTGTTCGAGCTTCAGCTTTTCGCACCTTACATGACCAATCGAGCGTATGGTAGTTTTCAGCGAGCACTTGAAGTGAACAAAACACTGCGGATTCTTCAGTTGAATGACTCACCTGACGAATATGACTATTCCGATTCGGAGGAAGAGCGACCCACTGCTTCGCCGATGAACGAGCGCCAACGCATTGAGGCATGTGTCCAAGGGGAGCAGCTCCCCTTGTGCGCTCCAGCTGCACCAGAAGCTGGCGTTTCTCAGCGCGATCCAGCGCAAGCCGACTGTCGGTACCGCCCGCCAGGGTCTCTGCAGCTCCGTGGTGTCGACCATTCTCAAGTTTGCTGCGGATCGAGTTTGTCGTAGAGTTGTATGGGGCGAGCGTTGGTAAATACAGCATTACCCCTCCAGTAGTTCTACAGAAGGCCATTCATTCATTGTCGTTAAAGCGGCCAATGACAAGCTCATGTTGCTAAAGTAACTGCGCTTCTGAGTAGCCGCTGGCCAATCAAATGTATCCATTATTTAATCATGGATACATTTTCGGTTTCAGCGTTCGGATGTGACGGGTCATCATCATCATGAGTCAGCAAATATGCAGGTTCAAGTGGCCTGTCCTCTGCCAAAGTGTTGGATGTTTAGATACGACAGAATACCATAGTGATTATCAAAGCGAGCCCCAGTCTCGCTTCCTGTGAGTGCCTCGCATATATATGCACTTGACGGCCAGTCCACAAAAGATCATATCCTATAATAACGACATTGCGCTTTCGATTTTATTATAATGATAAAGTGACTATAACTATTGGAGGCTGATTGGCTGCTCAGGTATCAATCATCGATGTCACCGTGAGATGATCTCACAACGACCGGCTTGCAACCCCACCGGTGATTCCAACTCCCTCGTCTTCGTCACTATCGCTCTCGCTATCATCCTCACTGTCGTCTTCCTCATCGGAAGAAAACGTCGGGTTCACACGCGCCGACGCAACCGAGCTGGGCGAGTTCATCGGCGACTCGAACAGGATGCTGCCGCGCGCATCCGGCTGCAGGTGCTGGAGTTTCTCCATGAGCGCGCTGTTGATGCTCTTCATCGCCGCCATCTGGTCCTTGGACTCGTTCAGCGAGTCTGTCAGCTGGTGCACGACCCGCTGCAGGTCCAGGTTCTGGCTCAGGATCCGCTGCGTGTCCTTGTCCTTGTCGCCCATGCCGCGCTGCTTCATCACGCACTCGAGCGCGTCCTTGAACTCCTTGCTCTCGTCCGTCGCGCGTTTCGTCTCCGCCTTCGCGATCGAGAGCTGCATCGCGAGCTCGCTGCGTTCTGCCAGCTGACTCTCAATGTCCGCGAGCGACCGGTTCGCATTCACCAGTTTCCGCAGTTCCTTCCCCAGCTCCTGGGTCTTGGAGCGGAACGCGTTGCGCTCCGACACGATCACGAGCTGCTGGTCCTGGAGTTTGGCGAGCTCTTGCTGCTGGATGGAGACCTGCTGTTGCAGTTTCTCGATCGTGGACGTGAGGTAGTCCACTTCAAAGTTGATCGAGCGCGGCGACAGCTGGCTCGCGATGTCTTCGCCCACCCAGCCTTCATTGCTCTTATCGTTGTGCTTCTGCTGTTTGTACTGATCGTCGGTCTGCGACTCCTGGTCGCGCTTCTCAAGTGCGGACTCGTTGCGCGCGACCAGTTCCTCCAATTGCTGCTGCGTCGCCGCGCGAAGTCGCTCTTCGTCCTCCAGCTTGGCGCGCAGCGTCTGCAGCTCGCGCGACTGGGAGTTGTAGTGCGCCGTGAGCTTCTCCAACTGCTTGATCTTGAGCTGCTGGAGCTCGATGCGCCGGTCCTTGACCTCGAGCGACGCCTGAATCTGCTTCTTCTCGTGGTCGATCGACCTGAGCAGCACCGAGAGCGAGCTGAGCTTCTCCTGCAGCATCGCGATCTCTTTCTCCTGCGACGCCATGCGGCTCTGCAGGAACGCGTCTGATGACGATGATGGTGACGATGACGATGACAACCCGGCCAGCTTCGTCCCAGCTTGCTCTCGAACGTATGGAGAAGACACCGAAACACTGGCATCCTCGTCTTGGTCGAGACCAAACAGATCGATGATGCGCGCGCCGACAGACTGCGTCACGTCGCTAGCCGAGCGTCGCCCACGGTTTGCATCCAGACTCTGCTGGTTTGGTGGTAGTGTGAACGAATTCCGAGTGGGCAGCATCGCACCATTGTTCGCACCAGCGCCAGTGCCTGAGAGCGAGGGCGAGCTGTTGTACTTGTCCGATCCATGCGGACTCGCTGTTGAATGACTGGCATGTAAAGCTTGTGCGCTTCCACCTTGTGCGCTCAGTGACGAGCACGCAAACGCAGGATCCATGAACAAGTTGATCTCGTCGCGATGTGCCTGGTCCTCTTGCTCGCTCGAGAGCATTTGCGCGCGGAACTTGCGGATCAGCAGCGCCAGGATGTCACGATGCTGTGGGTTCTGCGCCACCAAAAAGAAGCACGAAAAGTCTGCAAACTGGCGACCGTCGTTCTGTTTCTTACGCTTCTTCATGCTGCACGTGTCGCCTCGCCGGTTGCCCAGGAAGCTTCCAAACTCCTTCACTTTTAAAGTAAACCGGAGCTGGTCTGTCGGGTCCAGCAACACCTGCAAGTGGGGATCATAGGGGGCATTCACGATCACGCCGGCTTCGTCGTCGTCCTCCGAGATCTTCACCAGCGAGACCCGCTCGGACGAGATCTTGACCTGGAAACTGTCGTGCTCGTTGCTCGCCAGCGTTGCGGAGAACGAACCCGCCCCAGCTTCCAGCAAAATGGCGACGAGCTCACCCACCGCTGGGTCAATCTGTAGAACGCGCGGGAACTCGACCACGCGTGCGAGCTGTGTGAACCGGAGCGACTGCACCTGGGCCGAGATCTTTGTGCCGACATCGTCGACCGACGGGAAGTAGCGTCCAGCTTTGGCGCCTTTGATGTGGATCAGGTCGTTCTCGCGGGTCTTGCGGTACCAGGACACCGCAAACTCGCTCGCGTCCTCTTCTTTCACGGCGATCAGGCGACCTCCGGCAGTGACAGCGACGATCGGCGTCGAGTGGTACAGACTATTCACTGGCGTGCCAGGGTTCCCCTCCTGGTCGGCGTGCGCAATGTCGGGTCGCAGCATGAGCTGGTCGAGCCACATGTTCACCGTCTCGCGGTCTTCTTCGGGCTTGGACTTGCCGCCGATCATGCGCAGCAGGTTCTTCATGCCGTCCGAGTTTTTCATCTTGTCCAGCGTGATCGAGTCGCCCCAGGACTGCTTCAGCTTGCCTGGCGTGGTTTGGCCCGTCGGCGTCTCGCCTCCACCTCCAGTCGAAGAGCTCGCGCCGCTGTTCGCTGGACTCGTCGCACCTCCGGAGCTGCTGCCATTGCCATGCGCTCCACTCTGATCGAGTTTCTTTTCAAAGGACGAGGATCGCTTCATGCCCGTCTCGGCCATCATCTGACCCAGCTTGGCCGTCCACGCATTGATGCTGTTGTTCGTATTCGTACTGCCTTTCGCAGGCGACGCCGGCGGCAACAGCGAGTTCCTGCGCGGCTCCACGACAACGCGGCAGTGGAACGTCAGCGCGAGCGGGAACGTCGCGCCTTTCGCAGCCTGAATGATCGACGAGAAGAGCATGTCCGTGACCACGACGCCGTTGATCGCGAAGAGCTCGTCGTTCACGCGGATCTGTCCGCTCGCCTCGGCGCCGCCCATCGAGCCGTCCGCTTTCCGCCGGAACGCCTTTACGTACGCACCCTTTCCATCGGGTCGCGAGAACAAGTCAACAAAGAGCGGACCGGGCTCCTTGTACACGATGTTGATCGGCACCGTGGCGACTTTCTCGTCCTTTAAGCCCGACGTCGCCCCCATGAAGAAGTTGCTGCTCAGCGCTAGAAAGTTGCTGCTCGAGCGTCCCATCGCAGCGAGCATCGCTGGCCCCTTGTCCTGCATGGTGGCGCTCGTCGGGCTCGGCTGGCGCTGCTGCTGCTGTTGCTGCTGTTGCTGCTGTTGCTGCTGGGACTCGGCGTGCAGCGCGTTCGCCGACTGCGTGCGTCTCGGGTCGGCCACTCTGTCGCTGGGACTGCTGCTGCTGCTGCCGACGCCGCTGGAGGGCGACGACGGCATCTCGAACGCGCGCTCCTTCACGGCCGGCACGAGTACTGAGGCGAGCGTCTGAAGCTGCTGCTGTTGGGGCTCCTGCTCGTGCGCCATGGAGCTCTCAAGCTCTTCGTCCTCGGCGCTCGTCGCTATTGAGCTCTTCGCGCGGTGGGAGTGCGCCCACCCAGTTGCCTTTTTGTGTGTTTGCTGCCTTATGAAAGGCATGAATTTCTGACTGATTTCTCCTTTTTTGTTTGGATTTTCTTCTAAAAATAACGCTGCTGGGCTTTTGACTGGGTTCAGATACAGAAATAGAGAACAACCGAATGAGAAAAAGAGAACAAATCCAGGGATTTATCTGCTTGGATAGTGTGAACCACTTCAGTTAGGGTTGAGCTGCCGAAATCAATGTGCGCCACGCCAATTACGGGAGTTTGATCGGTTGTGCACACTAAAAATCAAGAAAACGTGTGTGCTTTTAAGGGAAAAGTTGATCTCACCGCACAGCAACAAGCAAGCGCGTGCCATCTTCAAATTGGGGAGCTTGAACAAGAGCAACTCGTGAGGCGCGTGCCATCATCCCCAGTGAGCAAGCCGCCATGAAGAGCGCCGGCCACGACGACCCGCACGAGAGCGCCAGCAACAGCGCGTACGAGCCGCTTGCAGCGCCGCTGCTGGGCACGTCCAGCAGCGCCATTGACTCGAATGATGACGACGACGGCGGCTCGGTATCCTTCTCATGGAGCAAGTTCTGGGCGTACACCGGTCCCGGATGGCTCATGAGCATGGCGTATCTCGATCCGGGCAACCTCGAGGCCGACCTACAGAGCGGTGCGTACACGCGCTACGACCTGCTCTACGTGGTGCTGCTGAGCACGCTCGCCGGCGGGCTCTACCAGGTGCTTGCGGCGCGCCTGGGCACGGTCACGGGCAAGCACTTGGCGCAGCTCTGCCGCTCCGAGTATCCGCGGCCCGTGTCGCTCGCGCTCTGGGTCATGACCGAGATGGCGATCATCGGCAGCGACATCCAGGAAGTGCTCGGCTCGGCGATCGCGTTCGAGATCTTGTTCAACTTCCCGCTCTGGATCGGCTGTCTGCTCACGGGCCTGGACACGTTCACGTTCCTGGCGCTGCACCGCGCGGACGCGAAAGGTGGTACCAGCAGCCGGTACCTCGAGATGTTTTTTATGGTGCTCATCAGCACGATGTGCGTCTGCTTCTTCGTGGACTTCACGGTGAGCGAGCCCAGCGGCATCGAGATCCTCAAGGGCGTGTTCATCCCGCGCATGAAGGAGCAGAACGTGATGCAGGCGGTCGCGACGCTTGGCTCGATCATCATGCCGCACAATATCTTCCTGCACTCGGCACTCGTGCAGGCGCGCAACATCAACCCGGCGAACAAGCGCGCGGTGCGGGAAGCCAACTACTACTTCAGCCTGGAGGCGGCGGCCGCGCTCTTCGTGAGCTTCCTCATCAACTCGGCGGTCATCTGCGTGTTTGCGAGCAGCTTCTACAGTTCCCAGTGTGCTGCGCTGTCCACGAGCTCGGTCTCTGCTATCGCCGGTATGGGCATCGAGACGTCGTGCATCCCCGTGAACGCGGCGCTCCGCTCGGGCGACGCGATCTACGACGCACACTCGGGCAACATCTGCAAGTTTAGTGACGCCACCGCTACTCACCACGATGCATCTGCTTTCATCGCCAGTGCAATCGGACCCTCCTGCACGCTTTGCTTTGTCGACCAACACAGCGACCCCGCTGTAGGTGCGGCCATGCAAACTCCTCCGTCCGCTGGCTACTGCCAGGAAATTGGACTCGCCGAAGCCGGTGAAGCAGTGCGTGAAGCGCTCGGGGGGTACGCGAAAGTGGTGTGGGCGATCGGGTTGCTCGCGTCGGGCCAGGCGTCCACCATGACGGGCACGTACGCCGGTCAGTTTGTCATGGAAGGCTTCCTCGACATCCGCATCGACGCCTGGAAGCGCGTGGCGCTTACGCGTGGCGTCGCGCTCGTACCCGCCGTGATCGTCGCCGTGATCAGTCAGAACAGTCAGTTCCGGAGCGACCGGTTCAACGAGCTGCTGAACGTGCTGCAGAGCGTGCAGCTCCCATTCGCGCTCATCCCACTGCTCGCTTTCACGTCCAGCAGCGGGCTCATGGGCTGGACGTTTGTCAACTCGCGCGTGATCGCCACTTTGCTGCTCATGGGCACGTGTCTGCTCTGTGGCGTGAACTATGCGCTCGTGTACCGCATTCTACAGAAGAACCTGCCAGACGATATGGCGCTGGGTACAGTTGTAGTGCTTTGTCTGATCGCGCTGTTCTACGTGGTGCTGCTGCTGTATCTGGTGCTGTTCTACCCGTCGAATGACCCCAGTGAGCTGTCGATCCTGGATGAAGAGGAGATCGAGGGCGACGCTTACGACGACGCGCTGAATCGCAGCAAACTAAAGAACAGGAGCGAGAGCAAGAGGAAGAGTCGCGTGCCGTCGTCGAGAAACTCGACTGCGAGCGAGGACGACGCGATGCTGGTGCCGAGCGACCAGCGAGCGCTCTTAGCGAACGAAGTGTAAGCTGTTTGGAGTGATCTGAACAACACACACATGGTGGTAAACCTTGTTGCCAAGGTCGATTTGTATGTAAATGACATGGATCGTATTGCATTAACGACTGAGGAAAGACTGACGGCAGATAGGTAGACCTTTGGTCCGCAAAACTCAACCAGCTCAAAATGTTTGCTGGCTCAAAGTTGGCGACCTCCCTGTCTCATCGGAAATCTATAACCGAATGTACCCATTTGTAATAACACGGATCACCAACAGGATAAACTTCAGTCTTTTGTACACTTCAAGAGCTCGACGAAGACTCGCGTATGCTTGGTCTTCCGTGTCGGGCATGGAGATTTGAAGCTCGAGTAGCGCTGGGATTCGGGCCAGATGCGACAGGGCTTGACACAGCTTTTCGACGCCTGCACTATCGAAATCGCTATCCAAATCCACATCCAGGACAAGAGACAGCAACCTATCGCCCAAGGTGCCATGCAACGCATCGTCCGTCACACTAGACACTCAAAATTCACGCAGTGGCGCACAATGACTGGAAGCAGCGTGCCGATTAGGTCAACTTGCGCAAACTCAATGGAGCGCACGCACGTGAACCCGACATGTTCGAGCAGTTCTGAACGTTTCCTGCAACTCGGGTGTTGTAGAGCAGGAGGTCGGCGAATTGGCTATTGATCGTCCGTTCCAAGACGCTGCCATTTCGATACGAACGGTTGTCGATGGGTTCACGCTCTGTGTACAGGATCTGGTCGTTCTGGACCCACCCGAAGCCAATGCCGGGGAGCACCACACACGTCCATCCTTCTTTCTGACACAGAGAGCCTCCAATTGCGCATCACAGGCGAGTACGTGGATGATCGCCTTGTCTTGTGATCCAGCCTTCGAGGTCAAGTAGAACTTCGCACCTTGCTTGACGAAACACAGTAGGAGCTCGTCTTTCGCTTGGCTCTGCTGAAGAAGACCAGATCCTTTTCCTTGGTTCACCAGCTCACTCGCAGGGTTCGCTAGTGCCTTGAAAAACGCTTTGCTGCATTCTTTAATGAGCAGTTCCTCCTCTAACTTCACCCGAATTGGCTGACTGTTGCTTTTGTTTAGTTTTCTGGAGTGCGGATAGAAAGCTCCAAACGCGAGCCGCCGCCAGCGCTGTGCGCAATCGGCAGCGTCCACTCTCTTGAGCACCCACACCAGGGAAAAGGTTTCAAACTGGCAGTTGTAGAGCAGCGCCGAGCGAAAAGCTACAAGTGCTCCACGCCAAGTTGATTCCAGCTGATGTTGAGGGTTTTTTCAAGGGACTCGACGTAATTAGCGCATATTGGACTACTGCAAGCAGCCGCGATCACTTTCTGCATTGCAGCAGGACACTCGCTCCGTCAAGACGTACTACTTGGGGGTCGCACTCACCAGTCGCAGCTTCTCAATGTGGTATGTTTCGTTTGGCTCTTGATTAGATCCTGGACCACCGCGAGATGCGTCTCGTCCATCGCTTCGCTGGTCAAATCCAGCGGATGTACTGCAAACTGGCGCGTTGGATTCGCGTACACGCGATCCAGCAGTTGCTCAAGGAGGTGCAGACACTTGGGCGTAAGCTTCGATGCGTGGATTTCCAGCCCAATGCCATATCTGGTGTGGTGCAAACTGCGCACAGTGTACATTCGCCTCCGCCATCCTGTCGACCTCGTGACCATTTGATGGGGGGTGCGTCGTGAAGAACTCGACCATCTCATCCACGTGGATCTCAGTCATCGCCCCACGGAGATCCAGTCCGACACGGAAGTCCGGAAAGCGCTCGTCCTCGACCACCCAGAGCCAGCAACGATCCACGACATTTGGAGTCGAGCGTCCCGGCCTCTTCGGAACTGCGTCACGCACGACTCGAAGAGGCGTCTCCAGAGCTTCGCCTTGAGCGGCAGGAACATGTTCAGACGAGACGAAAGCGCGAGGATCGTCGACAGCGCCCTGGCTGCCGAGGAAAGCTCCGCCTTGCGCGACAGCGCTTCGTAGAGACCCGCAACGGGAGGCGGCGACGCTGACGCGCTCGCACGTTCGGGCATCGCTCTCACTCTCTTTACCTCTGATGAAGTGAATCTGTGTGTGCAACTCTTTGGATGAATGTGGCTTCAAGTGTATAGTAAAGTTCGCATTTGGACTTGGAGAGTGTACTTAATCAAAGAATAGTCATGCGCACCTTCATCAAGTTGACTTTCAGTAAAGTATGTGTGTGTCAGTCAAGTCTAAAAGTGCATGCCGACTCGATAAGTACATGTGCGCACTTTACAATGAAAAGAAATTGCTGAATCATGAAGCCATCTGAGCCCTGAAAGCCCGACCTAGGTTTGCCAAGTTGGCAGCCATGGGCATGCATGCTGCTTCTCAGCGGGACCTTGAGCGAACGTTCGGACTCGAGAACCTTCTGGGAAAACAATGGATACAGCAGTACGCACGAACGGATCCACAGCGCATCCACGCTTTTCGTCACGGACCACTGGCAGTTACTACAGACACGAAGCGCGACAGGCGAAGACTGAGGCGGCGGCAATCGCGAGGCACTGAGTGCTACCCACGGCTTCAGCAGTTGAAAAACTTGACTTGGCTTGGTAGGGAGCTAGTTGGAATCTTGGAGCTTGAGTTGGGCAACGCGTCCTTATTTGCTCAGGAGCGAAAGGCAGGATGAATACGTAGAATCCAAAGTCAGTGTTCATCAGTTCTTCGCAGGCGTCAAGCATTTGACTTGCACACCTAGAAAGTTGACCTCTTCATCTTGAAATCAAGGCAAACCGTTTCTAAAATGACTTATTACAATTACTGCCCCCCTTCTCATGAAGCTCACCTGACTCATGCAACCGAAATGCACCCCTTTCACCAAATGGAAATGTCGTGTGAGTCAGTGACCTGTTCTTCCGTTGTCGAACCAATGCAACGAAAAGA
>JAASFI010000282.1:0-37173 GCA_023333705.1 Globisporangium viniferum
AAAGTAGCCTTCAGCTTCTTATAACCCGTTCAACACGATGCATCTGTTCTTTTGCTCATACCTCTCATCGTTTTTTCGCAAGACCGAAAAATAGATCGGTTTGGAGAGGGTGCGGAGACTTTTTACAGCCACAGTACTTAGAAACCATTATTTATATTTCAAATTACTCACTTAAATAGTAATAATTAGCGCAAAATATGTGGTGAAAATTGAGGAAACCGCTTTTTATAAAAGGATCACACTAAAACATGTAAAATAGGAGGCTGAAACACAAGTTGGTAACAATTGTCGACATCATCCATACACACTTCGGTACACAAAGCCAGCTGACAGACGGTACACACTCGCGTACACTATGTCAAGTGGGAGTGGGCTTTTTTGTGTGACGCTCTTTTGCCTCCCAGGCAAAGCAAGCACGCCCAAGCAAGCGAGGACAGCAGACGGCGAAGAGCGACCGCCGCCCGCCATCTCCAGCGTCTCAGTCGATCGCCAGCCATGCCGCCCGTGCCCGTGCCCGTGCCGCCGCACGCAATCCACTTCGACGCGGCGCCCGAGGCCAGCGACTTCTTCTTCGGGAGCGTGCTGGGCCAGGGCTCGTACGCCAAGGTGCGTCTCGCAGCTTTCCCGCTCGCGAAGAGCTCCGTTGGACGGTATGATAGGAAGCCCGCGCTTTGACTGAAGAATGGTAATGCTACGTTGTGACTGTGTAGGTCTTCCATGCGCGCATGAAGAAGAACAAGATGGACTTTGCGGTCAAAGTGATGGACCAGGGCTTTATCCGCAAGGAGAACAAGGCGGCGTTCGTGCTCACGGAGCGCAAGGTCATGTCCCGCTTGTCGCACCCCAACATCGTCAAGTTCTACTGCAGCTTCCGGGTGAGTAGTACATGCATTCGTCCACATGCCAATGCGTGCGGCGCATACGCCCCTCTTTCTGTATTGCCATGCTAACGCTTGGATTATGATGCGATGTGTTTGTGTGTGATGTGCGTGTGCTCTTCTATTCATCCGATCGCTACCATAGGACAGTCAGAGCCTGTACTTGGCGATGGAGCTGTGCCGTGGCGGCGACCTCTTTGGTTTGATCAGGTACTGCTGCATACTACTGTCCATTCTATTTATTGGCTGCTAATAGTGCGAGTGCGTGGCAAAGTGTAGCCATACGCTGGAGAGCCACATGCGTGCGTACCCCTTCATTCATTTTGCGCTTCCGATTGTTTCCATATTGCGTTGTGTCGCATGTTTCTCTGTTTTCTTCTTTTAGAGATGAGTACAAGCGCAACCACGACAACGGCGTGGCCGACACCGCGTGCTCGCTCGAGATGACGCGCTTCTACGTCGCGGAGATCGTCCAGGCGCTCGAGTACATGCACTCCAAGGTTGGCACAACGAGCAACGCGTCGTGCGAGTGTGTCTATGGCTAGTGTGACCATGAGGGGCTCACATCTGTACGTATATATATGTGTGCAGAATGTGATCCACCGCGACCTCAAGCCCGACAACCTGCTGCTCAGCGAGGACGGCCACCTCAAAGTGACGGACTTTGGCACTGCGAAGGACCAAGACGACACGAACAACGACCTCAACCAGTTCTGCGGCACGGTGTCGTACGTCTCGCCAGAGGTGCTGCACGACAAGCCCGCGACACGAGCGTGCGACCTCTGGGCGCTTGGCTGCATTATCTTCCAGGTGGGGGGAGGGGGGGGAGGTTGGCTTGGACCTGGTCTGGTGTTCGTGATATCCCTTTGCGGCTTGAAACTTATTTGACATCTGTGTATATTTTGACTCAATTCAGATGCTCACTGGCCGCACGCCGTTCGTCGCTGAGAACGACTACCTGACTTTCCAAGTGGTACGCGCGATCACTTGTGGTAGCCTTGCCAGTCTTGAACTTGCATTCTGACCTGTATTCGTTCCCGCACGACTCTCTATCTCGCTATCCATTTATTCAGATCATCAATCACTCGAGCGACAAGTTTGATTTCCCAGCGTCCGTGCCAGAAGATGCCCAGGATTTGATCCGGAGACTGCTCATCCAGGTGAGCAAGCGCAGAACGAATGAAATCGTCACAATTCCAAAACACAGAATACTGACTTGTGAACGCATCGATCTTCGCTTTTTTGTAGGAACCCTCGGAGCGCATTGGAGCTTCTCAAGACGAAGCTGGCTACTCGGAGCTGAAGGTTCGTGGACAGTTCCCTTCAATGTCCTGGGTGTTGCATGGATGTGTGTTTTGTAAGCTGATTGGATTTGTTCATCGTTGTTTCCCCCCAATTTTTTCCAGAATCACCCTTTCTTCGATGGTGTTGAGTGGGATGCGCTCGCGTCCCAGCCTGCTCCGTACACTCCCCCGCCCCTTGATCTCCCTGAGCCAAAGCTGGTGAGTGCCGTGTTGCACAGCGGATGGCGATGGTACATTGTGGACTTGGATGCTAAGTGCTCGCAAACGTTTTGCTGCGTTTCAATTATCAATGCAGGATGGCGCTTCGGAGCACTGGACTGTGGCAGAATACTTTTCGGATGACGCGTTCTCTGAGAGCACGAACGACGAAGGTTTGAGGTATGGGAAGAAGGGAATCAATCTGTCGCGGTGCCTTGTGGCGAAACGCCCTAAATATTATGTTTCACTCACGCGAAATATTTCTCTTTTCTCACGCAGACGGTCCCGGAGCAGCAGTTCGATGCGCAGCGGCAAGCCCGCCTGCATGTCGTACGACGAGCAAGTGCGCTTTGAAGGAAAAGTGAAGATCCACTCCAAGATGTTCAAGCGAACGCGCGAGGTATGCTTTTGTCTCGGAGTAGGACCTGCCGTCTTGGTTTCGTCATGTTGATCCTGACAATTGTCTCTTTTTTTTTGTGGTGCAGTTGATTCTCACGGACTCGCCGCGCCTGATCGTCTTGAGCGCGTGGTCGGGCAAGTTCAAGAAGGAAATTTTTTTGACGGCTGACACGAAAGTCAACGCCATTGGCCAGCACACGTTCGATATCATTTCGGTGGGTACTGCGTCTAATCTTGTCGGGCAAATGACGATCATTCGGTTACTGACTCTGTTTGTTGACATTTATTGACCGCAGCCGTCGGGGACATTCCGCGTCACGGATCTAAACAACCCGACCCAGACTTGGGTGCGCGCCATCGCCGACGCGGTCTCGAATGTAGACTGAGCAGAGAGGATCACGTTCCTGGTTTTCGTCAGTGAGAAAGAAAGAGAGAGAGTTGACGATGACGACGTTTCCGTATTTGCAGGATCATGCACGCACTCTTACTACCGATCGCGTATTTATGAAGGTGTGCACAATGCTGAGGTATGGAAATGGGTTTTGACTTGACTTGTGTTTCGATTATATCGCGCATAGTTTTGTATGAGGATCTACTATAGGCGCTTCTCAACTAAACTTGCTGGGTCACGTGAATCTGTGGACGTACGTACGTAACGGAGCTACCACGCGTTGACTTGGTCTTCTGTGAACTTGCTGTCATGCCACGCTCCCAAGCCTTCCTTGTTGTACCCTAGATGACGCGATCGGAGACATCCAAGCTTTCGTCAAGACGGTGATTTTGAGGAACATCTCACTGAGGAACGGCTTGTCATCATGGGCAAAGAGTTTGCCTGCCTCGCAGCTTCCTCTTTTTCGTCGAACTGTTACCTTTGCCGCGCATCAAGAGCCTCAAAGCGGAAGAGGAAACGAGAGGCAGCTTGGTCAGGAACGGACGCGCTGGTGCGAATGATGAAGGCTCTGCCGTCCACTCCCGAGACCGAGGTCACGTTGGGACGTCTCTCGTCAAAGCCCCCCTCGGTGACGCAGATCGCGTTCTTCGCTTCGCTTCGATCTGTGATGGCATGAAGTCTGGTAGCTCAGATCACGCGATGCCTTCTGCCGACGACAGCGACGACGCCTTGAAGGGGAAGATGAGGCTCCAGCATTCCGCGGCCTTGCAGGTTCCGATTTCGTACGTCGTCTCGAACGGCGGGTATTTCTTCAGGACGTGGACCGTGACGACGTTGGCGTAGCTGTTGACGTCGCTGTCACTGTTGTTGGGAAGAGTCAGTCACTGTGGTGTTTGCGCTGGTGTGCAATTGGGCAGATCAGCGACAGCAGAAGCGTCATCGCTGCGATGCAGAGAAGCGCGAGCTTGAGCGTCATCACTCACTTTGCGTCTTGTAGACAGACGAGAGGGCTGGCGAGTGTCGTTCTGGATGTTGTGCTTGGTCGAGTGCGTATCAGCCGGCGTTGACTGTCGCTTGGGTGCCTTGGAGGCGAGAAACTTTACGAATGAGCGAACAAGAAATGAGCTGAAGAGAGAGAATCAGCTGCATGGTGAAAAAAGGCAACAGATGCACCATCATTCCGCTCTAATTTGTGTGAGGGAGTGATGGTCACTTCAACAATGGTCACTTCAGCCCATAAAGCCTCACAAGCAAGGAACATGACGACTAGGCTTGCTCCCTTGCCATCCAATGATCGGATCTGCGCACTGCGTTCAGCTACGAGAGCAAGGGATCAAAGTTACTTTCGTGTCCTTTGCTCCCTCTTGCGTATCGGTATGTTGGCAGTGCACTGGAAACTTAGATAACAACAGGGGGGGCATCAAATCTCTTTTGAAATCACGACGCAAAAGAGTAAAATGATGTGATACTGAAACTGGTTAACATTCGACCTTTCTCGCGATGCTGCGCAGTATGAGGATCTGGACTCTGCCCTTGACGTTCATCCATCCTGAAATGGAGCTCAAGCGAATCCGGTAGACATACGCAAACTCTTTTCAGTAAGCTACAATGCGTTGACTTGGTCGTCCGTAAGCTTGATGTTCTGCCAGTACGCCAAATTTTCGTTGTTGTACTCCACAATGGTGCGATCCAGTTTATCCATCGTTTGGTCGAAGTGAATGCTTTTGAGGAACGCCGCGCTCGGTATATGATTGCCGTCGACAGCTAGCGGGCTCGTAGCGTAGCAGATCGCATGGCATCTGTTCCACCACAAATCGAGCTTGGCGATCTTGCCTTTGATCTCCGCATCCAGAAAGTCAAAGCCCACAGGTGTGTAGTTTGTAGAGCATGCGTCAGCGAAATCTTCCTGGCAGCCAAGCTCGACAACTTGAACGTCGGCGATGTAGCGTTCTTGATCACCCTTGGCCCAAAACTCATGCGCAGATCTCGTTACGGTTCTCACGCAGAGGTGCAGTGCCGAGGAATCCGTGTAGTTGAAGTTGGAATTTTCCCGCTGGACTTCGAGGTGGGTACCGCACAAGCCAAACCGCGGATTCCTGATCCACTGGATGACCAGGTTCGATGCGTGAGCTTGACCGCCATCGTTCTTCACCGCCTTGTCAACTGTGCTCTTTCGCTTGGGCGTCCTGCTGATTGTCGCTGTGCTTGGGTTTTTACTGCTGTAGTCGCTGCGCCAGAGACAGTAGATTCACGAATGAGCGGTCAGAAAGACATACAAAACCGAGCGAGAAAGTCCAGATGCGCAACCGCACCGATTGCCGAGTGAATGGAGCTGCAGTATCCTGCTGTGGTGCCTATTACAGGCAGCTCCACGGCGCTGGTCGTAGATGTCATCCCGCCACCGGCACACACGCGCACGCGCATGCGCGCGCGACGATCAGTGCGTCACCGCGTCTGAGTGTATGGGAGCAATCAACCCGACGGCATTGCGCAATGGGAGAAGATTTCCAGTGCAACTTCTGCATGCGTAGAATGATGGTCACTTCAACCAGTATAACCTTTCAACTTCAAAATCCTGACTTCTCACACGGCGCCGAGTGATTCATTATTCATTTTGAAAACAATCAAATGCCAGTGTTTTATCATTTCAATTCTCGATACAGTAGTTCTAGGCGCCCTTTGTCTAGAGTTGAAATGATAAAACATGATTGCGCGCGAATTGGACCACGTCTGGGTGGATTTCTGGTTGATCCGCACTTTGATGGTGACCATGAATCGTATTCGTCATGGATGGTTGATGGTGATTTATGAGTTAACTCTGTGTGAGCGAAACGGAGAAGTTCTTTTTCCAAATACGCTAGCCAGACTCCAAATCGTCCTTGTTGTACCCAACAGCGACGCGATCGGGTCAATCCAAAGTCTCGTCGAAGCTGATGCTTTTGAGAAACTTTCCACTCGGTACTTGCTTGCCATCGACGATTAATCGACTCGAAGTGAAGCAAAGCACGTAGCATCGCTCCTTGAACACGTTCAGCTTGGCGATATTGTACTTGTACCTGAGTCCTCTGAAGCTGTAGAGAACCGTTGTATACATCTTCGGACACGCTTTCGTAGCATCGTCTTGCCAACCGATCTCGATCAGCTGCATGTCGATGATATAGCCATCTTAGTCGCCATCCGTCCAGAGTTCATGGGCAGGTCGCGTGGCGGTCTGCACACAAAGCTGCAAAATTGGGTCATTGGGGTAGTTGGCGTTGAAGTTTGCGCCTGAACTCCGTCCTTGATGTAGCATGAGCTCGCTGGCGCTGGCAAAACTATTGTGCCCTTGACAACCTCCACGTCGACTATAAGCTGCAAGTCGTCAAACTGCTGCCACTGCCGCACATCAAGGGCTTCGAACCGGACTTTCGACCGAGTCCACGAAGCACCGGGGACGAAAGCATTCGTGTGAGCGATAGAAGTGTTGGTGGATGCGTTTTCAGAATACGAAACCACGTTCAGTCCCATCGTCGTGCTGATCTTCACCTCGGAAACGCAGAACATATGAGTCATCCCCGCGCTTGTTCAATTTGTGATGCACCTCCAAACTTGAGAGCCGACTTGGGTGTTGCGGAGGTTTCGAGAGGTAATACCCACTGTTGTTGCTGTTTCGAAGCAGGAGGCATTCTTCCACGTTGCTGCCGTGTGCGTCTTGAAGGAGAAAATGAGGCTCCAGTCTTTCTGGGATTTGTAGGTTCCAATCTGGTACGTCGTGGCAAATGGCGAGTACTTTTTCAACACGTGGACTGTGACGGCGTCGGCGGTGTAATCATCACTGACAGCACTGAGCGCTGCCAACTTGACCCGACCACGCACTTGACAAAGCAACAGCAGAAATGCCACCAAGGCAGCGCAGAGAAGCTTGAGCTTGAGCTTGAGCTTGAGCTTGAGAGCCATCGTCCTTACTCGTGTCGTCGGATTGATTTGATTGTTGGTAGCGAAGGGCAAACGCGCTCGGTGTGTGCTGCAGGTGGTGGATTCGCGACTGAGTAGACAAGATAGACAGCGTCGTGTTTCTTCTGGTTGAAGAGTGTATTCGTGGTCTGTCTTGTGCGCCGAATTCACCGAATTCCGCATTCATGGAGTGATGGTCGCTTCAACCTGTCGTTTTCTATCTCAAAAGTAGAGATACCTGTTTTCAGAACTAGTCAACATGTGTTCTATTTCAATATTTAAAGAGCGCTGTTTGAAATATACAAATCTTCAGTTGACATCATCACAAAGCTTCGCTTTACAGCCAATTAAACTCTCAGAAATTTGTTTTTGACTAATCAGAGTCCTATCTTTTGGTCCAAATTGACGAACTTCACAGATACGATTTTTGGCGCGCGCATTTGGATGCAGAAGCAAACATGAAGCTGCCAACGCAAGACGAGTCGCGGATGACGATAGAGCAGCAGCCGCAGCCGCAGCCGAGCGATCGGCGCAGTGTGCTGGCGCTGCTCAAGCTGCTTCATGGGCGTATCAGACAGGAGAAGCGCAGCAGCTTCCAGCAGATCCTGCCCGCGTACGAGCAGCTTCTCGCGCCTGTACGTCTGCGCGTCCATATCGTTAGAATTGCTGCATGTTCATGAACGCAAACTGATATTAAATGACACGATGGGTGTGCTTTATCCATGTGACACATCGCAGCGACAGCGCATTACAGATCCTACGAGCCACATCATTAGCGAGCTGAGTCGCATTCGACTGATGCTCCGCGAGCACTCTGATATGTACGTGCGTTCAGATACTACGCACACGCACATTTGCCACGGATGGATGCTGAAAATGTGATCGCTGGTATTGATCGCGTAGGTTCAAAATGGTAGAACGGTTGGATGATGTCACGGATCGGTATCTAGAGTTATCGCAAGATGTAGCTGCGCAGCCAGGTACGCGTCTCAGAAAATGACGACTGCGGCATGCTGTGGTAACAACAGCTGATTGTGTCTGCTCTTTTGGTATGTTGAATGTTCACCACAGAATCGTTCCCAGTGGATGCGGCGTTGCGTCTTTTGATTGCACTGAGTGGTGGGCAAGATGGACACACATTTCGCCTCGAAGACCCCACGCGCGTGGCTCATGAGGTGACTACGTTATTGCCGAAAATTGATTTGGATAAAGAGTCAAGATTTGATGATGTGTACGTGCTTCTAGGAGTCTTCTAAGAAGGTGAATAGTCGAATCGGTGAGCACATACGCATGAGCAACATCGGCTTGGTGCTGGATTCGCAGGTGATGTTTGGTGCGGAAGCAGTTCCTCTACAAGAGGGAAAGTACGTGAAAAACGCATGCAAAGTAGCTTATGAACAGTCCCAAAACTGAACGAACGAGACTAACAGGATTTTGTTCTGCTGCCCTAGAGTGCTCTCTCAGAACGAGTTCGGTTTATTTCAAAACCTCTCGGAACGGCACTCGAGTCTTTGGGTTCCAGAAGCGTCTTCGGTTGAATTGAACACTGGATATGTGGGTGGCTTCAACCTCCCATTCGGGGTAAGCTGTCTAAATGGTGCATTCGCGTGTCTTTAACCAGTTGAACCCCAAGCAACTAACGTACGAATGTTGTGTCTAAAGTCAAATCAGTTCATGGGATTAGCTGCCGAGAATTCTGACACGCCACTACTACCAGACATATTCCCAGGGTTCCCGTCAAAGTAAGTCCAACCACTGTATGCTGCCCAACATTAAACAGCTCGCTGTCTAATCTGCTTTGTTGTTGTCGATGTCCAGCTGGAGTCTCGGGGCTCAACTCTCGCAGCAAGATGCCAACAAGAAGTCACGAAAAGATGTCTTCCAACGAGCCCACGAAGCGGAGGTATTTTTCTTCGATGGCTCGAAAGAAGTTCGGTGCGCTGGAGATACTGTGGACTTTGATTGGGGAGATGATGCCAGCAGTCAAACAGCAAGTTCGTCGGACGATTCTTTGATGTTTGAACATTTTGATTACTCGAAGCCGGCTCAGTCGTATGCATGGGAGGACATCGGAGACGTCACAAAGAATTCGACTGTTGCTGTTGAAGAGACTGCGTTGCCATGTTTGAAAAGCAACATTGCCGTCAATATCGACAGCGGTACATTGGAAGTATACGAGAGTGATGTGGTGGAGGTACGAGCACTATGTTCCTTGGCACTGTTCCTTTTCGCAAACATTGGAGTTATGGCGAAGTAAGTTTGACGGATGTTATGATTTGTTTTACAGGATGCGCTTCGTGCGTTAAGCGGAGTAGAGTCGGCGATTTTCAGGCGCGATGTCCAGTCTGTATCTTTCAGGCTCCCCGAGGTGCGGGCACTAAAGCTTCGCAACGGCACTGTGAGAAGCCTCTCGTCGGTACTAGAGGTAAGCAACTTATAGTCACGTTCGGGATCCTGTTGTGGATTGAGCTAACTCGCATTATTTGTTCTGATAGACGTTTAGGAAAGCAGGCTCCATGTTCCTGCGGCTTGAGTTTCTCGCGATCTATTATGCGCAAGACTCTAAGCGGGGAGGGAAAACGCTGCAAGCGATGGGGGACGCCCTGTTGCTGTATCTTTCAGCACACCAGGTATGCTTCACCTCAATCTGTGGAATGAGCGATGAAGGTCGCACTAATTACACCTCTTTTGAAGTCCGTTGTAGAGAGGATCTCAAATCAATTTAGTAACTCCATTGCTTCAGTGGTGGTGAAGACTCGTCACGTGTGCTGCCAGCTGCGCTTTGTTGCCGGTCTCTTCCGATGCAATTACGACCGATTCTGGCCCCTGCTTCTAGAAAACGGTATGTGAAGCAACACTGATACAACTGGCTGTCGCTCCTATTGCTAATATCATGTTGCCGTTTGTGTAGAATTTCCGCGCGGGTTAGCGTTGTTGAACCATCTACACGACGAGCTGACCAGAGCTACCCTGGAAGACTCACTGGGGAGAAAATCAAAGCTCGTCACCTGGTTTTTGATCAAAGCGTCGTCTCCGTTTCTCGAAGTGCTCACCGAGTTCGTATCATTTGGAAACGTGACCGATGCCACTGATCCTTACGTGAGTGATCGTCCTTCTTTTCCTCCTTGGAGATTCTTTTACTCACGTCATCGCTAACCTCTACTCAATTGTTCACACAGGACGAGTTCGACCTCACCAAGTGGAGTATGTACCTCACAGAGCTATCAGTCACAGATGGAGGCGATGCTCTGTTGGCTCGAGATTTTGGAGCGCTGTCTGTCGAGGGCATGATACCGAAATTCTTGCATAAAGTAGCAGACCAAGTGATCCGCCTTGGGGTTGTTCAACGGGTGCTCCAGAGGAGCGATTCAGGGCCTCGCAGAAACGTGTCGGTACGACTGACATTTCATTTGTTTATGGGTGCATTGACTGCGAGATTGACCCCCTCTCTCAATTTGTATGTGTTTGTGCCGTATAGGTCCTCAACGAGCCACTGCGGCTGCACCATAGTGTAGACGGCTCTACTGAAATGCTCGGTCGTCTCGAGGAGAAGATTGTGGTGGCGCTTCTATCTTATGACAATGCTAAAAGAGCTGCGCGGCTGAAAGAGCTATGGAGAATCGAGGAGTTGCGAAGGAGAGCTGGAGAGGAGCCAGTGTTGACTGAGAATGTCAACGCGTGCAAAAGAGTGCGTTCATGTTACTGTACGCAAGATGGTTGTTGAATGTTTGTTGCTGACCTATACTGTGTTTATGCGGAAATGTACAGAACGAGGGGACTGTGATCAAGCAGGCAGCGCAACGAGCTCTTCTGGACGAGCAAATTGTTGAGAGGGATCAAATGCTTTTCACCGAGGTAAAGCTCGAGGCAGCGGCAGACGAACTGTATCAAAAACAAGAAGCAGATGCACTGGAGAGGCGTGAGCAAGGGGTGAAAGATTTTTTTCTCGACAGGTATGGCACACATGCTCTAGCCATGCCTATGAGTTGGTGGATTCTAACAATTTTGAACACCTAGGTATGCCACGCTGATGGCTGAAGCAGACGATCGTCATCAGTACGCGAAATGGAGAAGAAACCGCGCGGTCCGGTGCTCTTCTGCAAGAGCGCAACTTCACCAGTTGCTTGACGGCGAGAAGGCGGAGTGGAATGATGGTAAGCCAACATATCAGTACTTGCTAAACAAATGGAGCGCTGATGTTAACATGTGAAAATGTGTGGGCGGTAGAAAAACGCTTATCAGAGGACAGTACCGGTTCAGGTGACTCAATGATCAGTATCGACGGAGATGCACCTGGTGGTACGCGTGCTGACTCACTGGCAGACAGCTTTCTTGATCCTGAAAGTGCAGACATCAACATGGAAGGCGATGAAGAAATTGTCGACAGCTCGCTTACAAGCGAGTCTACGATGAAGACGCAAGCTCCGAGCACGGCTAGCGATAACTGGAAATACTCGGTAAGGGTTAATGTCGCCTCAGGCAGCCGCAGCTCGATCGTGCTCTCAAGCCCAGCATCAGAGCGTTCTGCTACTGGTACGTCGACGACAATGGCAGAAATCCGAGACGCTGGTGATCGCTCCCATGAGGCCGCGACGATCCGCGTTCCCCGAGAGCCTGGCGATTCAGGCAAATCGGTTTACGACTGCCTCTACGGTGGGAAAGCCAGAGTTTCGTCGGTGACCAAAACGGTCGAGCACGTAGACTCCGAAGCCAGAAGTGATCTAGACGAACCCACCATTGCCAACGCGGGTATTCACCAAGAAGAGAGAGATCTCGACATCGAGATGGCTGAAGCAGATGCGAGTGAGGACAGTCTCGTCCCTGAGAGACCGCATGATATGAGCGATGTGCCAGATGATGCACTCCAGTCATTGTCAGAACCCGCGTCAGACATCCTGAATCCAGATGCAGACGTAGTTCCTAAACGTGTACATTTGTTCGACATGCTTCCCGACATCCACGAGTACTTTTCGCATCGCGGGTCCAGCGAGGATGTGAACATTCTCAGTGAAGTTCTGACAAATGTAAGTCCAACAAACCTGGCTTTCCTTTGGAGTATCGCTAATGAAACATTGTGTGATGTGTGTGCAAAGGCTACGGAAGAGACCCAAGAACTCCGGTCGTTCCCGCTGATAGTGCGCGGCTGCGTTGAGTCGCCTGTCAACTTGATTGGAAATACTCTCGATCGCTTGGGCATGGAGCTGTTCGTGGACGACCTACACTTGTTGGAGCACCTCAAGTGGCTTCACAACATTATGTTCATGTCTGAAGGGCTGTGCATGGATATATTCTCGCGAGATCTTTTGGCAGGCGTGAGGTCTGCAGCGAGAGTCAACTGGGGACTGTCCGATCGACTGACATCAGCTCTGACGTTAGCGATGGTCGAGAGCAGAATCCACTCTGAAGAGCATGCGCATCGGTTCCATTACGCCACTTCTGAGGAGATCTTGCAAGGTACGCGTTGCATTTACTGATCTTGAGATGATTCTGCTTCTTGTTCCCGGTACTGACTTTTGATCCATCTCTCTATATTACTGACCAGCCTTAGGAAGCATGACGACGTCACCTGATCTCCCTAGCCTCTTGTCGAATATTGAGCTCCAATACCAAGTAGAGTGGCCGCTTGGAGCGGTGATTTCTTCCAAGTCACTGAGGAGTTATGCAAACATTCATCGACTGTTGCTCTACTTTCGACTGACCAACTTGGAGCTCAGTGAAACCTGGATGATGACCCGGAAGTCAACGCGCCAGACAGAAGGTGCGCATACACTGCTCAAGAGCTGCGACGATGTATTCCACAGGACGCAGATGCTTATCGGCGCTTTCAACGAAGCCATTGTTACAAAGGTAAGCACGAAAGTGCCACTCACGCACTGCAATCGTTGGAGCGAAGGAAAAGTGTTGATACTGACGTCTTCAAACGTGTTGCAGGTTATGCTGACTGCTTGGTCTGAGTTGGAGCACTGTGTCAACAACACAAGCAACCTGATGGAGTTGCGTGAAACACACGAACGATACGTTTCGACGGCGCTGACTTGTTGCTTTCTGGATGCCGCAGGCAATGAGGTATGTTGTATTTTGGATCGCTTCTAGTTCTTTTTTTTAGTGGCTCACTGACTTGACAACTTTGCGCTTCATTTACAACCAGATCTACAACGCCGTTTCACGAGTCTTCGCCATCGCGTGGAAACTGTCTTCGTTTGTGCGCACGTACGAGTCTCGTCTGGGCATGATCGATGGAGAAGCCACATGGATCCGAAACCTTTGGAGAGAGCACGACGCAGCATTGCGCGAGCTTATTAGCAAGCTGCAGTTGATGCGAAGCGATCGAGAGCGATCTGTGCGCGAGTTCTCAAAGGTGCGCTTTTCATCTCGACCGTGATTCTTTGTCTCTCGTCGACTAACTTTTGCATGTCGATGTGATTTTTTCTTTTTATCAGCATCTTCACATTCGCCTCAACTTCAACGAGTTCTTCCCAGAGCAACAAGAAGGAGAGCAGTAACTGGAAATGCCCCCAACAACCAAACGGGACCTCTTCGAAGATTCTGCGTCTCACATTCAATTTATTGTAAAGTTATAATACCGATCT
The DNA here is from genome assembly GCA_023333705.1 of Globisporangium viniferum. Taxonomy (NCBI): domain Eukaryota; phylum Oomycota; class Peronosporomycetes; order Pythiales; family Pythiaceae; genus Globisporangium; species Globisporangium viniferum. The sequence continues at coordinate 13,694 of JAASFI010000282.1, forward strand.
GAAACATTTCACAATGTGAGCGACTACTAATCTCTTTAGGTCTCGATGCTGTATTCCACACTTGCCTTGCTCCTCCTTGCTTTCGACCCACCAGCAGAAAGCGGATACATCGATCGGGCTCTCAAAAGTACAGCGGGTGGACGTCCTTCGGCCGCAGCTTCCTCTGGCACAGGGGGCACTTCGCAGTCACTCGTATTGCCAGCCGGATGCACTTCCCGCAGTAGACGTGGCCGCAGATCGTCGACGTCATCTCCTCGATCACGTCCAAGCAAATGCTGCACTTGAGCGACTTCTTGAACCGCTCGATCGTCTCGTTGTTCTCCATGCTGATGTTCGTGGATTCTGCGCGCTGCCCGTCAAACATTTCGGGATTCACCGGGTCGTCAGCGGCTGCTGCTGCGGTGCCATCTCCGCTCCCCTGTCGTCGTCGCTTCCTTCGAAGCGGAGGAACGGATGTGTACGTGAGATACCGTGCGGACGGACTTCCGCTCGCGCCACCCCCAATCGCTGCTGCGACTGCTAGTGCTGCTGCCGGTGTCGCTGTCCGCGTGTGCACGATCTCCACGTCTCCATCTTCGTCTTCTTCATCTCTCTCTTCGTCATCGTCGTCTCCGCCAGTGAACACCCCGTGGCTGTCGGACTCGGAGTCGTCGCCGTCGCTCTCAGATGAAGAAACCGTTAAGTCGATCTCCTGCGGAGGTCCGGGGGGAGCGCGACTCATCATGGCAAATGGACCCAGCGCGCTCGAGGCGGCCAACCTCGCCGCAGCGCTCTGCTGCTGCAAATGGCGCAGCTGCAGTTGGTGGTTGAAGCGGGGCTCCTGCTGGTGGATCGGCGAGAACGCCACGAACTGGAGGTCGTCATTGTCGAAGTCCATACGCGATGATGGAAGCTGATTCCAGTCGTCCAGAGCGAAATGGTTATGGTTATACTCCTGGTTACGCTGGATCCCGTTGCTTCCCGCACCACCGCTTCCACTGCTGCCATGGGTGGCGTGTTGGTGGCGATGCTGCCCGAAGCGAAAAAGCCTATTGCCGCCGCCACTACCACCGTCGTTGCTGCTGCTGGAACTGCTGAAGTCGACTATGTTCATGAGAAACGCTGGTAGCTCCGCGTAGTTCGCGCCCATCCGCTGCAGCGACGGCAGCGTGAAGTCGCTCGTAGAAGACGCCCGCGCTTGGCTTGTAGCGTCGACAGCGCTTAAGGACACCATCGTCTGGGAGGCGGCGAGCGGCTGGAAGATCTGCGACGTCGCTTGTGTTGGTGGCTCGGCTGCTGCTGTTGCTGTTGTTGGATCGGAAAGGACTGTGGCTGCTGCTGCGTCCTCTTGGTGCATTTGGTCCATTTCCTCGATCGCCTGGGCCAGGGCTTCCTGCTGCCGCGTCTGCAATATGCGATTCAAAATATCCCGCATCTTGTCTTCTTCTCGCTTCTATATAAAAAAAACGCGCTTCTTCTCACTCCAGACCTTCCCTCTCTCGGGTGGACTCTTCGCAGCCACACGCCCACACACGAAGCAGGCAGGCAGACAGTACTGCGCAGGAGAGCGTGGGCACACAGACAAAGATAGAGAACGTGCGAGACGATCGCCCCTCGTCGCACAACCTGCCGCTGCCGCTTTCTCTGTATGGATGGAGCTTGCTTTACGAGCGCCGCAGTCGCTTCTGTAATCCAGCTTTTCAAATGTTATCGCTCGCTATTATTTTGCTTTTCGCTTGTGCTTTGTCGTTCTTGTAAAGAGATGTCGCTCTTGTAGAGAGATATCCCAACTCCATTTTCTGTTTTTGATTTTGCAAAACCCTGTGGCCCACACAGTGTCCCACATGGACCGTGTGGAGCGCAGAGTGGTGGATCCAAGCAAGGAAACTGGAGCGTCCCACTATCTCCTGCTTGCTGGACCGTACCACTGTCTATAGAGTTCCAGTTTTCGGAAATGGCAAATTGCAGGCAATCGGCAAAAGCCGACTCGATCCCGATCGAGATGAGCGTCGCGCCGCCGCAAGAAGCGCTGCTGCAGGGCTATCTGCACAAGCAGGTGCGCGCGTGTGTATAGTATCTGCGTCTATATGAGCATGTGATCCGACGCGTGTGTGTGGGTGATTCTGCTGATGTGTTTGCCACGCTCAACGGCGACCACCGGTGTATTTATATCTACATGCGCGCGTGAAAGGCTGACGACTTGCTACTTTGCTTGTTTGTGTGTTGACGCCTCGTGCTCACGCTTTCCTGCAGAGTAAGCACCTCAAGCTCTGGAAGATCCGATACTTCATCCTCACAAAAGTACGTGCGTCGCGAGTTCTCGAATAGTTCGTGTCTGCTTGGCGGCTCTGTATGCATTCCTTTGTCGTGTTGTTTGGTGACGTGACCATGCTATGCGCTCTATTTGCTGCGTAGAATGAGCTCTTGTACTCGAAGAAGTCTGGCAAGAAGCTGCGGGGGTGTATGCTGCTCAACGACTTCCGAGTGGTACGTATGTGGCTCCATCCAGGCTCAAGGACGCATCTGATAGATAGACTGCGTGAACCGACTCAGGCCATCCCCTCACACTTGCTTTTTACTCTATGACGCTTTTAACAACTCCTACAGATTGATGACCAGAACCACGTCGTGCATCTCGGGAACTTTGTCATTGAGCTCAAGAGCGCGACGCGAGAGGTCTTCATCAGCGCGTCGACGGAGCAAGAGCGGACGCTGTGGGTGAATGCGATCCGATCGCAGCAGCAGACCGACCAGGACGCCACTGGCTCGTCCGCTGCGCTGTTGCGCAACATGTCGGACTCGATCTTACAGGCGAACACGATCCCCGTGCTCATGGCGCATAACCGGCGCTTTGGCAAGCCGAACCGGTTCTCGAAAGAGCGGAAAGAGGAGCGCAAGCGCCAGCGACTACCGAAGATGAAGAAGTCGTTCAGCGAGCTCTGGGTCGACGACATCATTCCACAAAGCGGCAAGCAGGACTCTTCGCTGGTTGAAGCGCTCTGCTTTGCCGGGATCCCGAAGGAAGTGCGCGGACGCGCGTGGGCGTGGATCTTGGGCAACAAGCTGCAGGTGAACGAAGACCTGTTTAAGATCTGCAAGGGGAGAGCGCTCGCTGTGCGGCGAGAGATGGTGCTGAAACGAGAAGCAGAGAACCGGACCCGCCTCCAGGCAGCAGAGCGCACGCATTCTGCCTCCAGTCTCGTGAGCAGCTCCAGCTCGCCTGCGACGACAGTAAACAGCAGCACCAGCGCTTCTGATCCGCAGATTCACACTATTGCAGAGACGAGCGATGCCAAGTCAAAGCTGAATGGTGACAATGAAAGTCAATCCGTTTCTCAGTCCGCAGCAGCAGATGACGAGGCGCACGCAGCGATGCTGCAGGAAGCAGTGAGCATCGCTGAGATGCTCGTGGCTCATGGCGAACGAAGCATTCGACTGGTGAACGTCGACATGCCGCGAACGTTCGGCCACCACCCACTCTTCCAACCAGGAGCGGACGGCACGGAGCGAACCACGGAGGTACTGGAGGCGTACATCTGCTATCGTCCCGACCTGGGGTATGTGCAGGGAATGAGCTACCTCGCGGCTGCGCTGTGCTTCCACATGGACAGCTTCACGGCGTTCAAGGCGCTCGTGTCGCTCATGAGCACAAGTCTGCTCTTTGACATGTTTCGCCTGGAAGAGAAAAGAGTGAGAAATGCGACTGAATTTGTTATAGGCGACTGGCTGTGTGCTTGCTAACGAGCCAAATTTGCTGCTCTTTTGGACAGACTTTCCACTACTTGGGAGTATACAACCAGATCATCGAGTACGAGTTGCCTCGACTGCACGCCCATTTCGAGAACTCTGGTATCGAAGCCCAGATGTACGCTGTCGACTGGTACGTGGCTGCTGGCTGGCTTTTCTTGGCTCTATGGTAGGTAGTGGTAGGTGGGTGACCTGTGCTTATCGTTGGTATTTTTTATTCGTTTTTGTTTTGTTGGAACAGGGCGCTGACTCTGTTTACAAGAAGCTTGCCACTGAACTTGGCGTTGCGTATCTGGGACTGCTTTGTGTTTCTCGGAACGCCGTTCTTCTTCCAAGCGAGCGTCGGTATGTTTGTTCTCCTTTATGATGAACTCATGTACTTTTCTTCCTGAGTTGTAAACCGACTAACGGTTGCACGACCCTGCCTGCGTTTTTAGGAATCCTCACATTGTACGAGGATGCGTTGCTGGGAATGGAAGCAGAAGACATCATGCGGTTCCTGCACAATATCCCCAAGGTTCGTGAGGTCTCCTGGTTGAATTTGCACTCCTAGCGCAGCGTTGAGCCCTGACTCTTGTGTGTCGTATGCATGGTTGAATAGTCAACGTCTGCTCCAGATCTCTTTGACGCAATTGAGTCCGTCACGCTCTCCTCGCGCGAGATCTCGGAGTTACTGGCGGGCGGCAAGCTCTGGTCGCCAGATTCGTCGCGTCAGATCAAGATCCAGTATCCAGAGACGTATGACTAGTTCGGTCGAGTATCGGAGCTGCTCAGAGGTGGGAACCTCTGGTTGCCAGATTACACCACATCAGCTCAACGTAGCCGATTTTAGTGCCAATTTAGACCGATTGTTAGATTCGTCCATTTCTCACTTTTTTGGCTTGCATTTTTGTTGTTATTAATTAGCGCAGAGTAAGCTATATATACTCTGCGCTAATTAATATGCGAAACATCCAGTAGTTCGATCGAATTAAAAAGGTTTATCGGAAGGTTTGGCTGTGGTCACGAGAGATTGCATTTCACAGTAGCAATTGCATCACACAGACACGAGCACCTCAACGCCCGCCCGCCACCTCCTCTTTCCCCACACTCGCCCCACAATGGCCCTGCGCATGAAGAAGAACAGCGCTTTCCTCGCGTACCAGCTCGCGAGGAGCGACTCGGAGAACAGCGCCGACGAGAGACGCGAGGAGCAGAAGGAGAAGCAGAAGGCCAAGAAGAAGAGCCGCACCAAGAAGAAGAACAGGTCCGAACACGCGCGATTGAGTGGCTGGCTGACAGGCACGCTGGCGACGTGTGGCTTACTATCGCATGGACTGACAGTGCGAACGTTGCGTGCATGCGTATGTGTGTGTGTGCTATGGTTGTGTGATGCAGTGATAGCACCGTGCTCAAAGATTTAGCCATGTGCGCGATTTCCAAGCCCAAGAAGAGCAAGGGCAAGGCGGCCAAGTCAACGACGACGCCGCCGCCTGAGCCTGCCGAGGAGGCGCCAGTGCCGATGCCAGCAGTGGCAGCCGCACCTGTAGTAGTAGTAGTAGAAGAGAAGACGCCTGCACCAGCACCAGTGCCAGCAGCAAAGCAGCCACAGGCAACAGCACCAGCCGCTAAGGTGAGTTTCGCAGAGCCGCTCGCGTACCGGAACAAGCAATTGTGAGCTGACCATCCCACGCTATTGTGACGATTAAAGCAGGTAGAGATCAAGCCAAAGCCTTCGCCAGCGGCCGCAAAGACGAACGCAAAAGCGGCTCCAGCACCACAGCAGGCAACGAAGCCGCAGGGGGTACGATCACTCGCTGTTCTCGAATGAATACGCGTGCGTTTACCGTAGAGCTCTTCGGCTGACTGACTCTGCATGATACCTGTGAAATGATGCGAATGTAGACGAGCGCACCACCACCACCTCCTGCTGCGCCGAATGGAGTTGCGGCGCCACCAAAGCAGCAGCAGCAGCAGCAGAATGGCACCGACTTGGGGGCGATCTACTCGCCGACCCACGTGAAGATCACCCGCGCAGACGGACAGGTATGTCGCGATCGTTTGATGGTGATATTTGGTGGTATATGAAGCTAATTGGGATGGCTAACACCCGCTTGCTTGCATCGATGCTTGTGTTTCTCTTAGATGACGCGAACCATCGCGGTCTCGGAGATGATGGACCAGCTGTACCTGTTCGGCAACCAGAACGCACAGCTTCGTATTGTGCAAGAGCAGCTGACGGTGGCGAACCGCAGCATGCAGGAGCAGTTGCAGCATGATGCAGGTATGGAATGCATGGAATGGAATGGATCGCTTGCTGCTTTGCAGTGGATGAGTGGCCTCTAATATCTGCACTCTCTCTGCGAACGCTTCTGTCTGCCCATACGCACACACAACAGAGATCATCAACGGCCTCCAGAACGAAGTGGCCATGTTCCGCCAGATGTGCCTCAACCTCCAAGCCCAGGTGCGTGTGCGTTTGCCATCTCAGTATTGTTTGTGAGCGAATGCTGCGTAGCTGCTCGTACTGACGTGCTCTTCTTGCGTGCTGCGAATGTTGAAAACAACAAGGTATCCATGCACCGCTCGGCGGCTGAGACCACAAAGCCGTCGCAGCCAGCGGCGCACCGTCCACCTCCAGGCATGTAAACGCAGAGAGAAAGAACGAGAAGAAGGAAAAGCTGCCCGAAGCTGGCGCTGGGAGCGAACAGTGGATCGAGCAAGAGTGAGCGAAGAGTGACACGCGGTGCTGGAAGATGTTGACTATGCGGAAACAAACGGGATTGTGGGCACGCGTGCCAGGCCCTGCATGGTCATGATCATAGCTCCATCGCCTCTGACCACCAGAGGACGAGGATCTGGCGATGTCAGCTCAGCGTCCTCTCCGCCTCTCTCTCTCTCATGAGCTGCTGGTGTGTTTTCTTCTTTTTCGGTAATAGAGACTTTTTTTGTGAGTTGCTCACTCCTCTGCGGCGATCAGACTCGTGCTTCTACAGTTCCTGTCGCGCATTTGTGATTCATGAACGCGACCTCATGTTGGAATGTGATCATTCAGTTGACGTTCCAGTCAGTTATGACACAGACAGAGTGGTTCTGTTGCTGGCTCACTGCTGCTACATGCAGTCACAGTACTCCTCTACCCAAGTGAGCCCCACGCGCAACGCAACGGACCATCGGCACAGTATTGACCCGTTGCGTCGTTACCAACTCAACTCACCCATGCATCCATTTCACGACGTGACCGCGCGATTGTAAAGGCGCGTTCGCAGAATCGGACTGAAGCCCGAGCTGACTGGATGGCACTGGCTGCTTCGGCTTGACAACTGGAACGAACACACACACATATACGACTCTCTCTCATGCAGACAATAATAATAATTTACTGTATGAACAGAGAACCGTACCACATAAATGCACGCAGCATTTCGAAGATGATGCACCGCGCCACTTTGGAGTTGTTTTCCGCATTTTGCTGTGGGGCAGTGGCTTCAGTGGGCTTCACTTTCACAGGTGGCAGGTTAAAGTCAGATAACCAGAAAGTGGCTTGGTCGGGATGGGGGTAGGGTGGGACATACTTTGAGCAAGTCTAACTGGAGTGATGGTCTGCTCGGTTGGGAGTTTTTGGCATTTTTGTTCGCCCCATACAAATATCAAGTCTAACCGCTGACTATCGCCCTCGTTATCACCACCCACCCATAATCGGCCATCGCGCTGTATTAACAGGCTCAGAATCGAAGGCTGGCGTCGTGTCGCGCTTGCGCACGTACGTACCATGCTGAGTGTTCAGAAACAACCCTCTTAAATTCAATCCTCTCACATATATATTTTTCCTATATTTGATCATTTAGTCTCTCAAATTTGGTCCTTTTACGAGTTTAGCTAGCTTACATACTCAATCTTCTGTCATAATCGACGAATAGTCTTACCAGCAGTAATAATTGAGTTAAGGAGGTTTCGCCTGCCCAGTCCAGTCCACCCCCCAATACATAATACAAGCGTCGCGCTTGCTCTCTGCTCTGCAACCGTTTCCGCACGCACTCGTGCATTTTCCCAGCAAAAGGAAAGCCTTCTGCATACATTTCCCCATAGAGAGCCGAGCGCGCGCAACACGGCAAGCCACACACGCCCACCCAAGAAGACCCTCGTAAGCCCAGCCAAGGAAGCCACGTCGCGATGCACAAGCTCAAGAGCAAGCTGAGCTCGTCCAAGTCCAAGCAGAAGCGCCTCGAGCGCGCGCAGTCGGACGCCGCGGCCGTGCGCGCCACGGATGAAGAGACGCTGCGCATGAGCAAGCACGTGCAGGAAGAAGCCCACCGCTTCCAGCGCAACACGACCATGAACACGAGCGCCGCGTCCTCCACGTCCAGCTACATGTCGGACGACGTCGAGGACATGTTCTACAACGGTGACGGGAATGGCAGCGCGAGTGCGCGCTCGACCGACAACTTTGGACGCTCGACCACCAGCTCCACGCGCAGCACCGACACGTACAGCAACGGGAATGCTAGCAGAGCCACAGGCGGCTCGCTGCGCGTCACGGACATGTACCGCACCACGGAGCAGATGCGTGGCACCAACCTGATGCCGCTGCAGGAAGACGAAGTGCTCCCCGCCGCCTCGCGGGCGACGGCGACGATGGCGACAGGGAGCGGCAGCAGCAGCGGAGGGAACCCGATCGATGCACTGCGCGCTGAACTCTCCGAGATGAAACTGGAGATGCAGGCGATCCGACGCGAGATGATGAACGAGATGCACGTCACGCGGTACGACGTGCTCAAGGAGATCACGATGCTGAAAGGCACGATCATTCAGCTGGTGACGGCGCTCGAGAGCAAGGGCGTGGGATCTTTGGATGCATCGGGAGCTGCCGAGGCGCAGCCTGAGCTCTCGACTGAAGAGCTGGACACGATCTCGCGCACCACTGCGCTCTTCACGTCAAAGGCTACAAAAGAGCGACGTGCGACGAGAGAAGAGTCGGCGCCAGTGCTCGTGCGTGCCAGTTCGCGGTTGACGCAGCTCGCTCCTGTCGCAGACGACGCACTCTCGACGCCACTGCTGCAACACCAGATCGACGAGATGTTCCCGCTCGTGGAGTGCTCCGCCGAGCTGCAAGCCTTCGCGCAAAACTACGATCCGTCTTCGCGAGAGTGGGCGATCGAGCGGTTCCAGGAATGGGTGGACTCGCGGTTCAACGTCGGCGTCGATAACCTGCTGGCTCTTGTTGGCGATGGCGGATCGGGAAAGAGCACCCTTACTGGCGCGCTTTGCGACAAATTCCACGACAACGTCGTCGCGATGCATCTCTGTGTCTTCGATCGCAAGTCGAAGAGCAGCCCGCGCAATGTGCTCCTGTCTCTCGTGAACCAACTGATCTCGAACCTGCCGCTGTTCAAGAACCAGCTTGCGCGACTGAATCTCAAGTACGTCCTCGAAGAAACGGACCCATTAGTGCTCGCACGGAAGGTGCTGGTGGATCCGCTTTGTGCGCTTGAGGAGCCGCTGACCGCCAAGGTTTTCGTGTTTGACGGCATCGACCAGTGCAAATCGAAGGGCCGCAACGATCTCTTGGACTTCCTCGCAGTGATCATCCCCGAACTGCCTACCTGGATCGGCGTGTTCATCACGAGCAAACCTTCTCCTGAGCTCCCAGCGAAACTGGCGATTACGTCCCTGCTCGACTTTAGCGCCAAGAACACAAACTACATGAACGACACGATCATCCTGATCAACGACATCATCGGCAACTTCAGCGACAAGGACGTCCCGCAAGCCCGCGAGATCTTGAAGCGCAAGAGTGGCGGCAACTTCACCTTTTTGGACTTCACGAAGCAGGCGCTATCGCACCCGGGCATGGAGGAAGACAACGGATACATCCCGCTTGACGTGCTGCACGACCTCCCCGAGTCGATCTACGAGATCTACGAAGAAATCTTCGAAGACAAGTTCGGTAAGGGAAGAAACCGCATTTGGAAAAAAGTGCAGCCTTTATTGGAACTTATCGTCACTGCTGCCTCGGGACCGTACGCGCTGATCACTGAGAACCAAGCGCAGGAGCAGTTCTCGCTATCGAAGGAAGATATCCGGACAATTCGTCGGGCGTTTGTCGACATTATCGCAGTTAACCACGGAACGTACCGCATCGAGACGTCCGCGCTCTTTGAATGGCTCGTGGACCCTCAGCGCGCCGGTGAGCAGTTCTACGTCGACGTCTCTGGAGGCATGAACTTGCTGCGCCAGCTGCACCGCCAGGACAGCAGCGAGACGCACTCGGTAGCTTCGTCGGAAGCAAGCAGCAATAACCCATCGAACGTGAGCACCGCCAGCAGCCACCTGAGTTACGTCGTGCCGCCGCCCGCAGCGCCAAAGGTCACCTTCAAACCCGTCGGCATCCTGAAGAAGAAATGAGCATAGGCACGCGTGCACTTCACTCGTCTGTCTGCTGTTCGATCGTCTGTCCCTTTCTGCCTCCCACTCTTGTTCATCATTTCTTTGCGTAGAATAATATCTAAATAGGACGAGCCCGCCAGCCCCAAGCGGGCGATTAGGAACCCCAAGCTTTGTTGCGTCTTCCTCCTCTACCTCCTGCTGTCTGTCGATGATATTCAAGCAAGCAAGGAGGTATCAACCAAGTGAGCGACTCCATTAACACCCCTCAGTTTCTGCGCAGGCGCCGGATTTTCTCCAGCTTCGCGGATTTGCCACCAGTCAACGCGCGGATCACAGCGAGCACGTCTGCGAAGTTCCCGGTGTCCGACTCGCCGCCGCTCATGAACTCGTCCGTGAGCGCCTGGGTGCCCACCTCCCGTCCGATCACCTCCAGTGCTGTTCGAAGGAAGCCAAGTGCGCCGCTCGCCGAGTCGCTGCAGCACATGATGCCGAAGACTCCGGCCGTGAGACTGTCGGCGAGCAGGAACACCGAACCGACGCAGCGCTTGATGTCGAAGCAGACGCCGTGAAGCCGACAGGTGTGGAAGAACGCGCTGTACTGCATCGTGGACACGTTCGGGTGGAAAATGTACTCACTGACAACGTAAGTGCGCTGCGCGCCAGCTTTCTCGAGCGACACGAGTCCCAAGTGCGTCGCCTCCTGCATCACCAGATCAGCTGCGGACGTGCCCCCGCCACCGCCAGTCCCAAAATGACTAGGCTTGAGTGATTTTGTTGACGATACGGACGAAGACGCTGAGCCAAGCGAAGGTGACGATGCTGCTATGGACGGGAGGTGATAGAGCCCTGAGTTTGCGTTCAGAGCGCCGCGGTTGAGCAAGTGAAACGTCGCAAACGTCGAGGCCGAGTCTGTCAGGTACGGATGCAGCGCCATCGCCCAGAGCCGCGCGGCGTGGGTCTTGTCCTCCTGGAACACCAAGTAGTCGACGCTCGAGTACCCGAACACGCACTCGTCGGCGAGGAGCTTCCCGATCGCAGTCGACGCTCCCTATTGCGCACGACACAACACACAATGTTAGAGCCAAAGATCCACAGTTAGGCAAGCACCCCAGCACCAAGGTCAATCAAGTATTTACAAGACACTCACTCGAATGGCTTCGTACGGCGCCGCAGTCTGAGGGAACGCGTAGCCGACCGTCTTGTTCCGGTAGGCACCAGTTTTCCCACCTCCCTTGCTGCTGGTGATGATGTCCTGCGTCGACGACACGTGCACCTCACCACTCGGCTCGACGAACAGATTTGCTCGAACGTGACCGACGACTGCGGACGGCGCGGCTTCCACGATGACGCCGAACTGCGCAATCGCGTCGACGAACTCCTGCCAGCTCGGGTACACCTCGGGATGCAGCGGGGTGACCAGATGCGCGAGCGTGCGCTCCAGCTCGGCGATGATCGCGCGCGCCGCGTTGTCCCTCGTGCCCGGCTGCTTCCAGTACTCGGGGCTTTTCTTCTCGCGCCGGATCTCGCGCAGCACCGCCATGGTCGAGACGTCGAGCAGCGCCGTGCCGGTGCCGAACGGATCGTAGTCGATCTTGAGCACCCAGACGCTCTGCTCGATGTGCGACACGATGAGCTTGGCGAGCGAGAACACGAGCTCGTCCTCGTCGTAGATGTCGTACGTGCCCGTGGGCACGTTCACGTCCGCGCGCATGAAGAAGCGCTTGCCGCCCGACTTCGTCATGAGCGGCAGGGCGTTCAGCGGGTCCATGCCGAGGATCGGCACGTTCAGCGCCACCGCGAGCCGCTTGTCTTCGCGGCCGGGCATGCCCGTGACCAGGTACGCCTCCTTGTTCTTAATGTACCGCTGGATGCGCCGCAGACAGTGTGGTGAGTACAGCAAGAGCGTCGTGAGCGAGAAGTGCACCGGGAACCGCGCCGCTTGCTCCGGGTACACAAGCTTCACGCGCGCGACCGGGTCCGTAACCCCTCCGAGCTGCAGCAGCTTCATCAAGTACTGCGCCACGTCGGTCGTGAGCTCAAAGGGCGAGACGTAGACAATGTCGACGTTCGGGTCGATGAGCCCACAGAGACGCGAGAGCTGGAGGTTCTGCTTGACCGAGAAGTTGGCGGCGCTGACGCGAGACCGCTCGTCGATCGAGAACGACGGCACGTGGATGACCACGCGCCTGTTGCCCTTGATGCGCGTCCAGTCGCGCCTGAGCCGCTGCATCTTGGCGTCCCACTGCTCGTGCTGTTGCGCGCGCTGGAGCTTGAGCTTGCGCTTGAGGTCTTCGTGACGCGCGAACACGCGCCACACGCGCTGGATGGCCACGACGCTCGCGAGGTGGTGCCGGAAGCGAGCGTACTTCTTCTGGTTCCACCACATGCGGAAGAAATTCTGGATCGTGACGGCCGCGCGGCGCTTGCGGTCTTTGCCCTTGTACCGCTGGCCGGGGCGTCGGATGAGCGAGCCGACCTGGTCCTCGTTCACGATGCACGAGAGCAGGTCGTGCTTGCTGAACGCCGCCATCTCCATCGCCGCGACCGTCATGAGCCGCTGGCCGTCGATGTACGCGAGCGGCACGAAGTAGCGCGTGAGCAGCGTCTCGAGGGCCTTGATCACCTCCTCGACGCTCCCCCAGACCTCCTGCGCCACGCGCTTGAACGACACGAACTCGGGCGTCTCACGCATCGCCCTGCCCTTGTGGATGATGAACTGGTGCAGACTGTACGTGTCCAGGAGCTCGTTGTACCCGCGGATCTTCTCGACATTCTTGCGCAGCTCGTCCATGGCGTTCGCGTCGTCGTCGTCGTCATTCTCATCGACACCATTGCTGCCCGCGGAGTTGGCTTCGTCGCCATAGTTCGTCTCAGGGCTCTCGGCTTCCTGGTTCTGGTTCTGGTTCGTTGAGAGCATCGCTGCCGCTGCTGCCACTGAGCCCACAGAGGCCTGCAAGTTGCCGCGCGCCGCGTCGCCCTGGAAGTTCACAGTGACGACTTTAGCCCCACGGGAGCGCGCATCGACGACACTGTTATCATACTGGCGCGGACTCAGAAGCGACGACGCCCCCTTTGAAACGGGCTGCGCTGCTGCCGCTGTTGTCCGCTGTGGGGATGACTCTGAGCCATTGCTGCTCTCTCTATCAGAGGTTGTCGTCGTATTAGGAGAAGAGATGTCGAACTTCAATGACGCGACATTGAAACCCGACGGGTTCGTGTACGGCACCGGTCGGATCGGCTGCTCCTGGCGGTCATAGATGTGCGTCTTACTGTTCTTGATGATGCTTCCGTGGCTGTTGACGAACGCCGGCGTGAGGTCCGCGCCGACGGGCAGGAAGCCGCGGTTCATAAGGCTGAGCATGCCGCTCTTGGCGTCCTGCTCCGAGAGCTCGGGCGTGGGGGCGCTCGGGTCGCACTTGTTGACGCTGGGCAGCAGCCGCACGCTCGGCGCCATCTTCTTCTTCACGAGTCGGCCTTTCGTGATGCGCTGCACGGGCGACGGCAGCACGGGGCTGGACACGAGCTCCACCGCGGGGTTGTTGAAGCGCTGCATTGACACACAGAAGGCACAACAATGTGAGCTTTCAAAGCATGATGACACATGGGTATCTATCGACACTACGTACTGCTCGGAAGTAGTCGAGGTCCGGCTCGTCGCTCTCTAGGCGCGAGTTGCGCCTTGTCGCCATGAGCGACGTGATGTTCTGTCTCGGTCGCGCCTTTGGACTAAGGTTGCCAAAGTCATTGCTATTGCTGACCGCCGGCAGCGCCGACGCCTGGCTGCTTGTGTTGACGAGTCCGTTGAGCACCAGCTCGGCCTTGGCGCGAATCTCGACCTCGGCGCGCTGCAGGATCTCCTGGAAGACGAGCACGTCCGACGGCGACGTGCTGCTGCTGCTGCTGCTGAAGCGCATGGACGACGATGGGGTGGTTGGGGCGATTACTGCAGCCGCAGTTATTTGCTCGCGCATGAGCCGGAGCTGCTCCTGGGTCTGCAACAGGATCCGCCCCACGTCCTCCACATGGTGCTGCTGCTGCTGGAATTGGTCCATGAGGCACTGTAGCTCTTCGGGTACACGCAGTAGCAGCAATTTGAAGACCAGGCGACACGAAGTGCTTCACGACCGAATGCTGCGCTCATCGGCCATCAAGCAGCCAGCTCTGTCGTGGACGCTCGATGGCAATGAATGGCTGCATTTGGATTGGCGTGATGCGTGTCGTGTGTGATCTATTGATAGCTGCCCAATAGGAACTCGACTAAAGTCTATATTTAGGCGCGAATCTGAGAATGATCGTCTCAAGTCACATGGCAGCAGCGACCAGAAAGTAGCAGCGCATTCTCGAATCGAACGAAGACGAAATGAACATTCTGCGCGTGCCGGACGCCAAGCTCGCGACGTCAGGCGGCGGCGCTGGCGACAAATTCAAGCCCACGTCGTGCGAAGGGTACGTGACCAAGCGCGGACACTTCCGCAAGTCCTGGCGCGTGCGCTACCTCGTGTTCAACGGCGCCGACCTGCAGGTGGCGTACTACGAGAGCCGCGACGCCAGCAAGAGCTCTTCTTCGTCTGGTGGTGGTGGCAGCGCACCAGTGCCCAAGGGCAGCTTTTACGTGACGAGCGTCGAGAAGCACGAGTACTGGGTCGGCGTCATGGGCGGCCGCGAGAAGCCCTTCGGCTTCAAGCTCGTGGGCCACGCGCCGAAGAAAGGCTACATCGAGCTCGACATCTTTGTCGAGTCGCTCGGCGACCTGAACAAGTGGGTCGAAGTGGTGCAGAACGCGCTGGATGCCACCAAGAAGCGCAGTCGCACTGGTGGAGTGCAAGGTACTAGAAAGAGGTTCTAGGCTCGTATGCCTATGGAGAGGGTGTCTGGTGCAACCAAATTCTCACTTGTGTATTTGTGTGTCCATCTTGCAGACAGCTCGACGACCAAGAACGTGTTTGGCTTCAGCACGTCGGCGTCGCCGCAGCTGCAGGTGAAAAAGCTCGCGGCCACGAAAGAGGAGCTGCTCAGGGATGCGCTGCGGGAGATCGAAGGCGCGAAGCTCATCGGACGCGAGGCGGTCAACGAGATCGTCGTCCAGGGAGGTGCGTAGACATCGCCATCTTTCTTCATGAGTGCCCAAGACGGGGTCTTAACCAATCTGTCTGCTGTCTGCTGCTGCGACCTCAGAGAAGCTGGATATGGTCGAGAGCGACTTAGGCAAGGTCGAGGGCGATCTCGACCACGCGGACAAGCTGCTGCGCCACATGAAGCGACCGATGCTACACCTGTTCTCCGGTGACGAGCGCGGCAAGCAGAGTCCACACACTGGTGCTGCGTCTGGTAACGGGGGTCACGCTCTCGCTACTGACACAAATGGTGACACGGGCGGACAGCAGGTTCACGGACAGCACACTGACACGCTGAGCGACCTCGAGAAGCTCGCGCTGGCGCTGGGCGAACTGGAGGAGCAGGCGAGCCTGATGAACGCCGAGGCCGCGAAGAGCACGGAGCAGATCGCGCGCGTCGAGCAGCGCCTCACCACCGTGAACGACCGCGTGCAGACGCAGACCAAGAAGGCGAACGCCACGATGAAAGCCGGCAACCTGTTCTGATCGTTTCTCCCCACCCTCTCTATTTGCATATGGACTGTTGTATTAGCATAATAGTCAATGAATGAACAGGATGCTTACATTTCACGATCACTTGCGGTCCATAAAGTGCTGGCGACGCAGCAGCTTCTGGTGGCGCTGCATCTGCGCGTTGTAGTCCGGGATCGAGTACTTGGCGCCGTTCTCCAGCACGCTCGTGGCCTCGACGCGCTGGCCGTTCTTGTAAATATAGTTCTTCACGCCAGCGTCTACAGGATGCCATTGCGGCAAAGAGTGAGAGTAAGTGGACCATTCAAACTGCAAGTGTCTACAGTAGAGCTCGATACAAGTCCGTACCGGACGATTTGCGCGGCGTGACGATCTTCAAGTAGCCAATCGACGACTGCGCGCGTGCCAGCAGCGCGTTGAGCCTATCGAGAGATACGATAGACGCAACAGTAGCAGTATCACATAGATAGCAAGCAAGAGCTCCTGTTAGAACGCAATGCACTGCGTGCGAACCAGCATGTTGTCCAGAGATGACCAAATTAAACTGCTAACATGAACGCACTCTTTCGGGTCGGAGACGTCCTTGCGCGTGCGGAACTCACTGCGGATCTGCGCGAGCGCCGTGTCGCGCTTGCCATCGGGAAGCGTCTTGGCGAGCTTGAGCAGCTTCTTGTACACGGGGCGCAGGTCTCCGAGCGCGGCGGCTGCGGCTGTGGACACCATCCTCCTATTTGCTTTGTTTTTTGCTTTTGCTTGCTCTTCTTGTGGCAAAACAAATGCTGATCAAATTCGAGAAGAAGTTTTTGGATGTGGACCACCTTATATTAATTTTACCAGGTAAATCAAATTGGACCGGTTCAGGTTGACCGCGGTCCTGCGTCGGACTTGGTTGTTTTCTGCCCACAATGAGCTTGGACCGGTCCTGCTTGGCACAAGATCAGTGAACGAAGAGATCATGACGGACGAAGAAGGCGCGCAGTTGCCGGCGAGCGGCAGGAAGCGACAAGCGACAAGCGAAGCGCTCATGACGACGTGCGTCAAGTACGTCCTTCCCTCTCTCTCTCTCTCTCTGCGTATGGAGCTCCACAGTATGGACCCACTGCCATGCATCCTAACACCCCTCTCTCTTTCTCTATATATGTGTGTGCTTTTGTATTTGCAGCATCAAGGAGACGCTCGTGCAAGAGGGCGGGCCTACCAAATACCACGTCGCCGGGTGGCGCGGATGTAAGCCCCTGTGTCGATGGCAAGGGTAACATTTGCGATTGCGTGTGCTAGTATACTTACGGGTGCATGTGTGTGCTATGCTTTTTTTTTCTCGTAATGCTAGGCGGTTTCTACAAGAAGGCGTCCGATGTCGTGACGGCGATGCGCGTGCTGTACCCGGACATGGTGGACTTTGAGCTCCACGAGTTCCCGGACCGCGAGGCGTTCCGCGAGTGGCTCGCGGCGAGCAGCACGATCGAGGAGATCACGGAGTGTTTCGGCGCGGACTCGAAGGCGCTGACCCACAAGTCGTCGCCGTTCGTGTGGGCGAACACGCGCGACTTCATCGGCGGCTGCGACGACACGCTCGCGCTCTTCCGATCGGGAGTCTCGGCGCCAGCGACGCTTGCGGCGACACCTACGATGGTCGCGGCGGCTCCAGCGCCAGCGGATGATGGCAAGTACGACTACGATCTGATTGTCATCGGCGGCGGCTCCGGAGGTCTCGCGTGCTCGAAGGAGGCGTCCAAGTACGGCAAGAAGGTGTGCGTGCTCGACTACGTCAAGCCGTCGCCCGTAGGCACGTCCTGGGGCCTCGGCGGCACGTGCGTGAACGTCGGCTGCATCCCAAAGAAGCTCATGCACCAGAGCTCGCTGATCGGCGAGACGATTCACAAGGACGCCAAGGCGTTCGGCTGGACTGTGGGCGAGCAGACTTTCGACTGGTCGCAGATGCTGAAATCCGTGAACAGCTACATCAAGTCGATCAACTTCAAGTACAAGGTGGAGCTCCGCGACAAGAAGGTCAAGTACGAGAACCTGCTGGGCAGCTTTGTGGACGCGCACACGCTCGAGCTGTGGCACCCCAAGAAAGGCACGAAGACCGTCACGACGCGCGACGTGGTCATCGCTGTGGGCGGTCGCCCAAAGCCGCTTGCTTGCGAAGGCGGCGAGCTCGCGATCTCGAGTGACGACATCTTCTGGCGCAAGGAAGCCCCAGGCAAGACGCTCGTCGTCGGTGCGTCGTACGTCGCGCTCGAGTGCGCGGGTTTTATGAAGGGCATGGGCTACGACGTGAAGATCATGGTGCGTTCGATCCTGCTGCGCGGCTTCGACCAGGACATGGCGAACAAGATCGGCGAGTTCATGGAGACCGAGTCCAAGATCGAGTTCATCCGCGGCGCCGTTCCTCAGTCCATCACGAAGCTCGAGAGCGGCCAGCTGCTCGTGAAGTGGGTTTCTGCGGACGGCGAGGCGTGCGAGGAAGCGTTCGACACGGTGCTGAACGCCACGGGTCGCGACCCGGACGTCGCGAAGCTCGGACTGGACAAGGTCGGTGTCAAGCTCAACCCGAAGACCGGACGCATCGCAGTCACGAACGAGCAGACGTCGACGCCAAATATCTACGCGATCGGCGATGTCATTGACGCGCCCGAGCTGACGCCAGTGGCGATCCAGGCGGGCCGCTTGCTCGCGCGCCGCTTGTATAACAACGAAACTGCGCTCATGGACTACGACAAGGTGTGCACAGCGGTGTTCACGCCAATCGAGTACGGCTGCTGCGGTCTGTCGGAAGAGGCGAGCATCGAGAAATACGGCGAGGAGAACCTCGAGATCTACCACCAGAACTTCACGCCGCTCGAGTGGTCGCTGTCGAACGACCGCGTGGCCGCGGGCACGTGCTACGTGAAGGTGATTTGCGACACGAAGCGCGACAAGCACGTCGTGGGCTTCCACTACCTCGGCCCGAACGCCGGTGAAGTGACGCAGGCGATCGGTCTCGCGATGAAGCTTGGGTTCACGTACGACCAGATGGTAAACGTCGTGGGCATCCACCCGACGACAGCTGAGATCTTCACGACGCTCGAGGTGACGAAGAGCAGCGGCGAGAGCGCTGCCGGCGGCGGTTGCTGAGGTTAAGTCCCCTTTCCAGCGGTCGTCGGTGGTGAACGAGCGGATGGATTGACGGATGGGATGGAATAAATAGAGTCCAGTAATGGATTCTATTCCTATTCGTCTGTCTATCTGTCATCATCGCCAGAGACGACTGCGGAAAGGGAGGAAGCAGCGAAGCGTTCAGTTCACCTTTTATTTCTCGCGTCGTCACCACTTTCTCTTTTCTGACAAGAAGAGAGAGATTGCGTGCGCTGGATGCGAACAAAGAGAAAGGTGGATGGTCTGGTACAGAGGGATGACGTTCTTTCGACAAATCCGCATCGGAGGCGAAATCGAACTGAGGAATCTGGTTAGCCTGGGAGACGAACGGCAGTCGCGGCTTCACACAACAGCAACAAGCAGATCATGTTGCTCTGCTTGCTTGTATCCATGAGAGAGAGAGAGAAACTCTTTAAAGATTAAACACGAATCTGAGCACAACGGCATTCAAGTTGCCAGCTCCTAAAGAATTCTGCCTCTTCGTGAGAAGATCCAACACTTTCTGATGAGCTGCATGTCATTGACACGCATAAATTTCCACAGGTTTTGCCCATCACCAAAAAATCGGTTTCTACAGGAGAGATTTGAATGAATACCATCCAGACTTTCACCTTATTAGTGGCCCGCCATCTGTTTTCCTTGCAGAGCCGCGACACCAAGTCCGCCATGCCAGCTGGCGCGGCAGAAGCACAGCGCTGGCTCCCGATCTCGCCCACAGTAATCGCGTCAATGACCCACTCACTCTCCTCCCAATATCCAATACAAAGGGACAACTGGTCCAAGCCCAAGAGAAGTGCACGCGAGGAGCTCATTTGCGCTTTCGCGGCCTTTACGTCAGAGCAGCCACACGCCCTTCCCCACCGAAGCACCGAGCAGCTTACTCAGCAATGGTGCGCTCGTCCCTCCCGATGCTCGTGGTCGCCGCCGCGGCGCTCAGCTCCACGGCCGTGGTCGCGCACCAGAAGCTCATCTACCCGGAGCCGTTCTTCCTCGTGGACGGCCAGGACATGCAGTGGCAGCCGCTCGCGTTCCTCGAGAACCAGAAGATCAACACGAGCTCGGACTTTGCGGGCTTCCTCAAGCAGAAAGGGTACGCGAACCTGCGTGCCATGATGGACGACGAGAAGCTCTACGAGGTGAACCTCGACGCGCTCTTCGACTGCGGCTACACGGACCCGACGTACGAGTCGCAGCCGATCCCAACCAACGGCCAGATCCGCTCCACGGGCTACACCCACGACGGCCCATGCGAGGTCTGGCTTGACGACGTCAAGGTCATGTCGGGCACCAACTGCCACACCGAGTTCCCGGGCAAGACCCACTCGATTAGCTACGCATCGTGCAAGGGCAAGTGCACGCTGCGCTGGTACTGGATGGGCCTCCGCTTCCTCAAGAACAAGTGGTCATGGCAGGTGTACAAGGAGTGCGTGGCGCTGAGCGACAAACCGACCGCCACGACCGAGGCGCCGGCGGTGACCACCGAGGCCCCAGCTTCGACGACCAAGGCGTCGGCGGTGACCACCAAGACCCCAGCTACGGCCACCAAGGCACCTGCAGCCCAGACGCCAAAGCCAACGACCAAGGCTCCAGCCACTACTA
This sequence comes from Globisporangium viniferum, assembly GCA_023333705.1. Lineage (NCBI taxonomy): Eukaryota > Oomycota > Peronosporomycetes > Pythiales > Pythiaceae > Globisporangium > Globisporangium viniferum. The sequence continues at coordinate 34,111 of JAASFI010000282.1, forward strand.
AGACCCCAGCTCCGACCACCAAGGCTCCAGTTGCGGACAACGGATCGGTGGGCAAAGAAGAAGACGCGAGCACCATCCCAACATCCAAGTGCGGCATCAAGAAGAACTAACTTGGCGTGGACCTAGTGCCTACATCCCATAGTTTTGTGTGTGGTGCGAGAGGAATTCTCAGTTGATATTAATGTTGGGTTTGTAAATGAGAAATACACGCTCGTGCCGAAACTTTGAAATGCTTTGATGAACTGATTCGTCCTGACAGCTACACAACACACTGCATCTGGGATTTGCACAGTACGATACAGTACGGTAGCACAGGCAACGGAACGGAACGGACGAGGTCGTCTCCGTAGAGTTACCGTAGTTGGCTCGAACGAGACTTTGCCACAGGAGTGAACGAGCCTGCGAAGAATCAGCGCAGTCTTCCACTTCGGCACCTTGCTTTCGGTTGCGGAGTCGTGCGGGCGTGATCACCCTGGGGGAGTATACGCCAACAGAGTGATACTATGTACTGGTGATCACCAGCATTTCCATCGCTCTGCCTCACGCATGATGATGAGAGGGAGAGAGGATGTCGGTGCTGATGCTGGGACGGGAAGCGGGCGACTCTCTTCACTTCCAGAGAACCAGCAGATCTCCGTGATCACCTTCCAGGACCAGACCCAGGTTCTGCAAACAGGCACAGGTGACCCATTACAGTAGTGTAATGGGTCTGTAGAAGCTGGGCAGTTGACAGGCATTGAACTGGCTACCACACAGCTGCCAGTCGCGCCGAAAAAGAGTCAGAACGACCTTGTATAATCAATGAGCTGAACCTCTACAAAGCTAGTATAACCTGTCTATTTAGTCACATAAACAGGGTTAATACCTTTACAAAGGGTTACCCCCTCCGAATTTCGGAGGGTAACCCATTCAGCTGGTTTCCAGCAAAGCAGCTGTCAACGCGAATGATTAGCATCACCGTGAACGCGCTCCTGTAAGTGACAGTAAACGATGTGATTCGCATCCGCCCGTTTACTCAGCAGCTCATTTCCACATCGGCCACGCATTACCCACCCACCCCCACATCCCTCCAGCAAGTCAACAGCCATGGCCGTCCGCTCGCTCGTCCTCGCCGCCTCCGCGGTGCTTACGCTGTCGTCCGTCGCGGCGCACCAGGCCGTGGAAGTGCCCAAGCCCAACTGGACGCTGCCCAAGAAAGCGACGTACTGGGCACCGCTCTCGTTCCTCGAGAAGAACGGCGTCAAGACCAGCGCGAGCATCGATGGCTTCATGAAGGAGAAGGGCTACTCCACGCTGCGCGCGCTCATGGACGACAGCAAGCTCTACAAGGTCAACTCGAACGCCGACAACTTCCTCTGTGGGTACACGGACCCGACCAAGGGCTCGCAGGTCATCCCCAAGGACAGCACCATGCGCACGACGGGCTACACGCACGTGGGTCCGTGCGAGGTCTGGATCGACAACGTCCGCGTGATCGCCGGCGACAACTGCCACGAGCAGGTCTCCAACACGACCAAGGTGGACTACAGCAACTGCAAGGGCTCGTGCACCATGCGCTGGTACTGGCTCGGCCTGCGCTACCTGAAGAAGAAGTGGTCGTGGCAGGTGTACAAGAACTGCATCGCGCTGACGGGCGACGGGCCGACCATCTCCAAGGGCGTCACCACCACGTACTTGAAGGCGCCGCAGGGTATCTTCGCCGGCAAGGCATCCGCGCCAGCCACCGGCTCGACCCCGACGGCGACCACCAAGGCACCAGCGGCTACCACCAAGGCTCCAGCGACGACCAAGGCTCCAGCCAAGGATACGGTCGGTGGAGAAGGTGACGAGTACGCCACGACCCCAAAGCCGACGACCAAGGCTCCAGCCACGACCCCAGCGGCCACGCCAAGGCCAACGACCGCTCCAACTTCCAGGCCCGCGGCAGACCCGGTCAAGTGCAAGGTCAAGAAGAACTAGGTTCTTACGAAGGAAGCCACCTACCTGTATGTACTTCTTCCTCTCGAGTGCTCCAGCCACACCAGATTGAGAAGTGGGCTAGTTGTCAGAGCTTGTAGATGTCAAGTTCGCAATGCTTCACCATAGTAATCCCCCTAATGAACGTTCTCTCAAGGAGTTTCGCATCGCTCTCTCACGATGATCAATCAAGGCGCTGAGTATCATACACAACGACGCACAAGCACCGCAAGAGCCGTACTTCAATCCCGGAGGCAACCTCCAGCTGGGCAACTTCAATTTTGGCGTCTCACTTTGTGTGACCGAAGCAAAGAGGTCCGTGCGCGACTATTGGATGCAGGACAGCCATGAAGAGTACGCCACGAGCGTCGAGCTTGTCTAGCAAAGCCCGGAAAGGAGACAACGCGACTGAGTCGTGTTCCAAGGGATGCCAACCAATGCTCAACCGACTCCTCACTGTTGGCAAAGAGGAACGGACCGCTACAGTCGCGCTGTCACGAACGCAGTACATCGTGGTGTGCTACGCGACGAGGATAGCATGCCCAGTGGGCAGTTTCTGCATCGTATTATGTGTGTTGAGCAACGTCAGCGATCGGACCGCATCGGCATAGCGTACTATGAAAAAGACATGGAGCGCTGGCACGAAGTCAAGGTCACGGACGGACAAGTGAATGCATGGTAGTCATTGAAGTACTTTAGTGAGGACAGCAACTAATCAAAAACGAAAGCAACTAGCACATAGTGGCCGCAATCTGAACTAGCGTTAGCCCACAACACAATCCATGCAAGGTAGCTTGTCATGGAGCAGTTCCTACTGCTTACGCGATCTTGACCTTGCACTTGGAGTCTGGAATCGTAGCGTTGCCCGTGGCTTCAGCACCGACCTTGTCCGACTTTGCAGCAGGAACAGGAACTATCTTGGCTGGGGCAGGAGCAGCCTTTGGCGTCGAAGCAGTGCCTCCATGACCGATTAGCGGGATGCACTCCTTGTAGATCTGCCACGAGACACTCTTGCCGCTGCCGCGGATGCCCATCCAGTACCAGTACATGGTGCACTTGCCCACACACGAGCTGAAGTCCAGCTTCTGAAAGTTCATGCCGGACGCC
>JAASFI010000283.1:0-37138 GCA_023333705.1 Globisporangium viniferum
AACGCTTGGTCGCAGACGCTTGGTCCATGGTTCTCACTCGCGACTCGACCATCTTCCGGGGTGCGACTGAGGGGATAGAGTGGCTCCATTTGCTTGCTAACGGGAAGCGCGCGTTTCCAGACGACCATCTCGCGTTCCGGAGCCCCGGAGAGCGCGGTTGGCCTCGCTCTCCGCCCCGCCTTCTTGACTACTTGTGCTCTCGAGATCCAAATTGGCTGCGAGATGTCTTGCCAAGCAGAACACAGGGGACTGACTCCTCAGGACCTTCTCGTCGAACTTGATAGATTTTAAAGCTTAAGACGCTGGGGGAATACAGTCGCTGGCATGCCATTCATTCTTGAAGAGCTTTTGTTGTAGGACTGGTCATCAGGCATCAGACTCCTGTCTCCTCATCAGCCACTTTCACAAAAGTGTGTGCAAAGTGGCCGTTGTGAAGTGGCAGCCGCAACAAACACGACAACCGAGACCACGAGCCGTAAAGAACCGCTGCTCCGCCGACAACGTTACCGGCTGCGAAGGAAACCCCGGTTCACCCTTCGTCGCATCACCAGAATGATCAGTGACATGCACCACAAGATTTCGAGCTGGCTGGCGACCAACTACCACGAGGTTCTCCTACCAGCGTTCCAGACCTCAGAGATGGCGCGAAAGCGCAAGCAGAGTGCGGCAACAGACACCGCAGCCGCGGCTCGGTCTGCTGGAGAGCGGTTGTTTGTGTCCAAACATTCGTACTTTAACGAGGTGGCTGAATCGTACTTTGCCAGTTCGATACCGTAGTACTGGTTTTTGAGTGTGCGCTTGCAAGCTTGAGTGAGTGAGTGCCTTTGCCACTTGAGTTGAGTGGAGTGAGCACAGGCAAATCGATCACATGCGCCGGTTCTCCACGACAGCGGCGGCAACAGCGGCGCCTGTGCGCAGAGCCACCACCACCAGCAGCAGCAGCAAGTGGCCGCTCGCCTCGCTCTTCCAGAGCAAGCCCATCGGTACGACTCTCCGCTACTACTTTTACTGCTGCTGTTGCTGTTGGTAACGCGTCTCTGAATTGCTGGCACAGTGAATGAATGAATGAATGAATGCTGCTATGGATTGCGTGGTGCTTACAGAGGATATTGTGGAGCTCAAGACGATCCAGTCGGTGCAGCGCCTCGTGGAGCAGATCCCGAACGACCCGGCGCCCAAGACGCTGCTCGCTGGTGACGGCGCGCGAGACGGCTTTGCGTCGTGGCTCAAGCAGTACCAGGCGGACAAGCAGTGGGCGACGACCTCGCAAGTCGACAAGGTAAAGCGCCGGCATAATTGCTCGAACGAATGTTGGTGTCAGGTATCATTTAAGCATTAACCAGGCACTTGTTGATACTGATACCAATTTCTTGTGCTGCTGGTGACGACAATTGTACCGTATAGCAAGCGTTCGAAGCGCTCGTGCAGGACTGCGTCGCGTTTATGAAGACGGTCGAGGACGCGGCGTGGCAGGACCGACCGAAAGTCGGCGTGATCGACGAGAGCGACGCCGATGCTGCTGCTGCCTCGAGCGAGTACGTGGAGGCGTTCAAGGTGAAGCTCGCGAAGCACAAGTGCGCGAACGCCGCCGGGTACTTTGACAACTTGGACAAAGACAAGGACGGTAGGTCATTTGATAGCTGCTTGTTATGGGATGCTGATGTAGATGTGTTGTCTGATGAGTTAGTTTATGCTGTTGCTTGTGCTTGGTACCAAATAGGAAAAGTGAGCGTGGAACAAGTGGAAAACCTGCTGCAGGTGCTGGCGAGTGGCAGCACGGACAAGTGGCTCGAGAGTACGTGCTATTTGGTGGCTATTTGATTCGCCCCCTCTCTATTAGTTTGTCCGAAGTCTCACACTGCTTGCCTCTTTCTTAGGTCAATTCCAGTTGTTTGACTCGGACAGCGACAACATCGTCAACGAAGCCGAGTCGAAGCTCATCTTGGACTCGATGATTGAGACCCAGAAGGCGGTTCTCGCCGAAATCTTTGCGCTGCATGTACGGGTCTCTCGCCATTTCCAACAGTCTGTATGTTTGTCTCTCTATCTGGGTACGCTGGTACTTAAGTGTGTCGTTTGATACCTTTTTTTATTCATTTAGGTCGCCAACTTACCAAAGAAGCACGAGAAGCTGTTTGTGAAGAGCATGAAAGAGGAGAACTGGAAAGCCAAGATCCCGGAGAAAGTGCGCTGCGTCTTCCATTTTGCAGACAAGGAGGACGAAGAAGGCAAGCAGCTCGCGTGGGACTCGTTCAAGGCCTCGCAGGTGCGTGAGGGTGACTACACTCCCAATGCTGGTACTGAACAAAATACTCACTCAAAGATCGTTGTGTCTGTGTGTTTCATGTCTTAATGCTATAGGAAGAAGAGCTAGCCGAGCTCGACAGGATCCTCGCAGTCTACGCCAAAGGTTTCTACGACGAACGGTATGGTAGCAGTCCGTTGTTTTTGCGTTTGGTGTCAAAAGTATCAACTGTAACCTGACATGTCACTGTCACTTTGGTTCCAGATACTCTTTCTACGAGCGCAAGCGCGACCGCCGCAGCACCCGCATCAAGGGTCTGCTGCTCGCTACGGCCCTCACTTTCGGCGACTATTTCGCGACCATCATCTAGGGAAGAGCTTTGCATTGCGCTCGATAATAGATGTGTTTGATTTTGTTTCTCGTCTGTTGTTCCTTGCTTTGCGCTTCAAATGAGTGTCAGGTCAGGTGATACCAAACTAGGAAGTATCATTGATACTTTTCTTTTGTGCAAGTTAACCAGTTGGTTGCATTTCTGCTGATACCGATTTGCAATAAAACCTCGTGCAAAACATAGATCAGGGTCCCGCTTGAATTGTCATTTTTATCCGGATGTTTTAGTAATCTCACTCATTTTACATTTATTTGTGCAAAAAGCCCTTAATCAGCTACACATATTGCAAAATGCACGTACAATCAGTCGGTCAGCACATCCAGTATCGACCTCCCAACAAGGTTTTACTCATCAAATGAGTCTGACGAGATGACTGAACGGGCCAAAAAGCGTGGGCCGGTCGCTCACTCGCTCGCTCGGTTCGCAAAACCAAAAGAAAGCCCCCGTCGCCACACGCCCACACACCCACACGCCCACCTCACAGACTCAAGATGATGATGATGCAGCGCTCGCTCGTGCGCTCGGCCGCCGCCGCCCCACGCACCTCCACGGTCGCCAACGTGCGCCACTTCCGCAAGAGTACGTTGCGCCTACCTATGATACTGTGTCGCTTTATGTATGGATCCTCCACAGGCGATAGCTCACTGTGTATCTGTGAAGCGTGTGGAATTCCGGTGGTCTTTTTTTGGATGGAAATGGTGGTGGAAATGGTACTTAATGACGATTGCTGCTTGTGTGCTGCTTGTGTTTATGTAGCCGCCCCTGCGAAACTCACGGAGAACAAGCAAGTGAGCGGCCTCGCTGGTGTCATCGAAGGTGAGCGTTGTTTGCGTTACTGTGCTTTCTTCTAATAGGATGGTAGCAACAATGTGGAATAATGACGATTTATGATATTTTTGTTTGCAGCCGACAATGCGACTTTCACGACCAAGGTGTACCACTACTCGAGCATGGCGCTGCTTGGCCTGACGCCGGTGGCGTTCGTGCTGAGCCCGTCGCCTGTGGCGGTGCCGGTGGACTTTGCGCTCGGCGTGCTCTTCCCGATCCACGCGCACATCGGCATGAACAACGTGATCTCGGACTACGTGCCGAAGGAGACCCGCACGCTCGCGCGCGTGGCATGGTTGGGCGTCACGGGCATCATGCTCCTCGGCTTTTTGCGCGTGAACATTGAAGGCCCGGGCATCACCGAGACCATCAAGACCGTCTGGCGAGAATCTCCAAACAAGAAGCACGAATAAACCAGACGACCCACTCATCCGAAGACTTCACCAGCCAACTGAACGCCGCGGGAGTCGAGAAAGCAGCGCTGTGAGCTCTATGGCTTTATGGGGATTCAAGGACGCGAGATGCGTTACCGAAATGACCCAGGTCATCGCTAGTGTACCTTGAAGAACCAGGGTCTGTGGTGATGAAGAGAAGAAACGAACATGATCCAACAACGCAGAAACAATAAACTACTTACACACTCACTCACTCTTGCTAGACGCAGGTGAATTGTTATTCTATAGCTCCATGCTGCTTCCCAACAACATCCGCGTTCATTTTTTCTCGATCATCAGAGTTCTTTTGCTGGCAGGAGCACGGTCGCCAGCCCTTCGACCACGACCTCGTTGCCGTCGTCACCAACTTTCTCGCAGATCGTCTCGCAGTCCACGAAGCGCTTGCGCAGCTTCACGACGCGGATGCGCGCGCGCACCTGTTCGCCCACAAGCAGCGGCGTGCGCCACCGCAGCTGCTGCGAGATGTACACCGCGCCTGGGATCGTCTTGCCGAAGATCGTCGCGAAGAGGCTCGCGCTCAGCATGCCCTGCACGATCGGCGCCTGCGCATTCGCGTGCTGTAGCGCGAACGCCGCGTCCGTGTGGATCGGGTTTGAGTCGCCCGAGAGCTCCGCGAAGCGCGTCGTATCCTCGAGTGTGAATGCGTGCGTCACGTGCGCTTCCACGCCGACTTGCGGGAGCTCACCGCGTGGAAGCTAATGGGAAAGAAGATGCAAACACCATCATGCACGTCATCTAATCAGCGTTATGCGGATTGAAGGCGGTGGGGAATAGCTCATATAGCACCCTACCTGCATCAGTGCGCCGTGGACCTGGAACTGCGTGCTGTTACTAGTGTTGGTGGCGAACGCGCGCGTGCATCGCGCTGTCGTCCTTGCCAGCGTAGTCGCTCGTTGTTGCCACCTCATGTTGGAACTTCTTTGTTTCTCTAATGTAAGTGGCTCGGGAAAATGCTTTCACGAGATTGTCTCATAATAGAAGCCCCTCTCCATTTGATCAATATCACACCATCACCACCACATCAAGCCACTCCATGTTCATGAGTGACCTGGGCGGAGTGGAGGCGGCAGTCCAGAGTATCCAATGGTGCATCATGCACGCCCGATAGAGAATAAATTGCTCTATGCGCAGAGTGATGATGCACCGCTGGCAACGTGCTTCAACCAGACGCCTCTTCAGCAGTCGCTCGCTTGGAGCCATTTCGAGACGTGAGCAGATCTTCTTTTCAGCCGCTATCATGTGCCAGCAGCTCCAGCAAAACAGCGCTCGAAGACGGTCGTTCGCCACGCTGCTTACCACACTGGCGCTCTTCCTCCTCACCGTCGCTTTCCGTAGAGCACATGCCCAAGAGGACGCGTCTTCATTACCAGCACTCGATGTGCCCGAGCAGAGCGGCGTGCTGCTGCTCTCCGCGAGCGACGTCGCCGCCGCGGTGCTGACGTTCCAGCCGCTCTTCGTGCTCTTCGACTCGCCCACTCGTACGGAGAGTCTCGAGCTTTTCCGTACGTTCGCTGATGCCGCAGTGGCGTTGCGCGCGTCGCAGCGGGAGATCGCGCCGCATATGCGCTTCGCCGCCTTGGATGCCACAGAGCCGTCCGATCTGCTCGACGAGCTCAACGTCGTGGGGCTGCCAGCGTTCTTGCGCTTCCGGTGCAGTCCTAACGTCGCCAACCTGGTCAGCTCCAGTACCAGTGGCTCCGGCTCCGACACCACGACACCCACTGCCGCTACCACCAACAGCTCCATAGCTACGACGATCTCCACTGCTGCCGTTGGGTGCTCGCTCGATGACACTGACATTGACACCTACACAGGCGGACGCACGAGCCCCGAGCTCCAGCGATTCATGCTCGAGCAGCCGCAGAAAGAGGTGGCGGTCTTGCACGACCGCATCGCGCTGGACGCGCTCGTGGCCACGCACCCGTTCGTGGTGCTCATCGTGGTCGACGGACGCGACACGCAACCGTACTTTGACGCGATCTCGCTCGCGCAGACGGACACGCAGGTCATCTCCATGTACGCGGTGAGCGCGAACCGCGCGCTGCTCGACACTGAAGACGAGAGACAGCAGATCCCGTCGGTCGTGGTGTTCCGGGACTTTGGCGCCACGCGCATCGTGTACACGGGTCCGTGGAAGAAGAGCCGCGTCGTGAGCTTCCTGCAGCTCAACAAGTACAGCCTCGTGTCCACGTACTCGCACGACTTCTCGGGGTTTCTCTTCGACCAAAGAGCTGCGGCGCACGTGCTGCTCTTCTCGGACGCGACTTCGGAGTCCGACTACCATGAGAAGCTCATGACGCAGGCCGAGGAGCTCGCCCAGCAGTACGCGAGCACGATCGGCGGCGCACTCGCGCTGCGGTTTGTGGTCGTGCCAAAGCAGGAGACAGCTCTGCGTGACGCCATGTTCGTGAAAGACCGTCACGTACCCATGGTGCTGATCATCGAGAACGTGGCAGATCCGCCATTTAGACTCCCTCTGTTTGGTCAGAAGCTCATCACCGCACTGGAGACGTCACAGTTCTTGGATACCCTCGGTGAGCTGCTCGCGACCAAGTTCCCGCCAGTCTTCCAGACAGCGAATGGCGACGTCAACGTGGTTGTTGACGACAGCCCTGGCTTTGAGGACACCGTCATTGCGTCTTCTTCTTCGCCATCGTCATCATCTGATAATGCGATCATCACCATCACCACCCCCGATGAGCAGCCTTTGCGTCTCCTTCGTGAAGTTGTGTTGGCGGACCACGCGCTCTCGCCCTGGGAGATCCAGAGACAGCAGTCGCACATCGCGAACGTCTCGAGCGCACTCTGGGTGCTCAATCAGCAGCAGCAGGAGCGCAAGCACGTGGTCGTGTGCTTCTCGTCGCCGCGCTGCTACGGGTGTCGCGAGTTCGCCAGAGTGTTCGAGCAGGTCGCGCACCTCACGATCGATGCGTTTGATGCTGATCCGAGTGCCAGCAGAACTCACCCGATCGTCTTCGCAAAGGTGAACGTGGATGAGGTTGACATCACACCACTGCGCCTGGACTTCTCGCGGCTCCCGAGCATTTTTGTGTTCCCAAGCGGCGGACGAGGAGCTCCGATCCCGTACTCCTCGCGCAGCTTCACGCTGGCTCATGTCCTCGCATTTGTAGATGAGACCTGCGTCAAACCAACAGCTCAGTAAGTAAGCAGCTTCGCACAGTTTAGATACCAACCAAAGCGGGGCACAAACACAACTGCGAAACACGATGAACGTCTGTCTGTCAAATTATGAGCGCACAGTGAGAGCAATCAATATAAAAAAAATAAGCGTTCCCTATCAAAATGCTAACCTCATCGTTCGCCTTCATCTCACTTGGTGGTCTTTTTCTTTCTTGGCAGACTGGTTTGTTGTTGTAAACACAGGGCCGAGCGAGCGACACATCTACAATTCTTCGTGCTCCACGCCGTGGTCGGCGCCGTCCAACTCGAACTTCTGCGCGTTCTTCTTCAAGAACTCGGTGATGCCTTCAACGTCACGGGCACCTTCGTACACGATCGGGTTCTGCTTGTCCTTGGCTGGGAAGAAGAGCAGCGTTGGGAAGCCCTTGACGTCGACGCCTGGGTGGTCGACCTCGTTCTCGGTCGCGTCCATCTTGGCGATCATGATCGACTTGACGTCCGCGAAGTTCTCGGCGAGCTCCTCGTACTTTGGCGCAAGCGACTTGCAGTGGCCGCACCATGGCGCGTAGAACTCGAGGAGCACGTCCTGGTCCGTGTTGATCACACGCTCCGTGAACTGCTTGCCGACGATGACCTTGACGGCCTCTTCGCTGTCGTCCGTTGGCTCAGCCGACTTGAGGGTCGGAGTGACTTCGCCAGCGAAGTACGCCTTCTCGAACGCCGCGAGGTCGTCGCCGAAAGTGGTCTCGAGCTTGGCAATGAGGTCCTCACCAGAGTAGGTGAACGAGTACTTCTTCATGCCAGCGCCCATGTTCACAACGAGCACGGCCGGGAGGTCCTCCTCCTTGATACCGAAATACTCGACGATGCGGGTCTCCGTGAACGGCACGATCACGTGGAGCAACTTGCCCTTGTTCTCCTTGGCACCGACCTTGAGGGCAGTCTCCAACGCTGCAATGTGGTCCTTGCTGGTGTCGGCAAAGACCAACACGTGCTCGTTGATGTCACCTCCGAAGATCATTGGCGCCTTCTCCTGCGAGAAAGTGATCACCAGTGGCTTCGAGTTGCTCTTCACGAACGCAGCAATGGCTTCCTGGGTGAACTCACCCTCGTAGATGTTCTTGCCCTCGTCGAACTGCTTGAAGATCACGAGCTTGTTCACGTCAGCGGCGTCCTCCGTGATGTCCTTCTTGGTCGACGCGACAACAATCGCGAGGTCCGAGGCGTCAGCGACCTTCTCGAGGATGTTGCGGGTTTCGCCCTCCGCGGCATCGATCACAGCGAACACAACGACGACGTTGTCCTCCTTGATCTTCTCCAATTCGGCGGCGGTCTCAATGATCTTGACGGCTGGGCCAGACTTCTTGAGCACCCACTTCTGGATCTCGTCCGAAGTGCGGCCGCCGTCGTAGTCCTTGATCGCGTCCACGTCGCCCTTGAAGAACTTGAGCGTTGGGAAGCCCTGGACCGAGAAGCGCTCGCCGAGCTTGGTCTGCGCGGTGGCGTCGACCTTGGCGATGCGGATTGGCGGGTCCTGCTCCAGGAGCGCCTTGGCAGCCTTGGCGTACTCCGGCGCGAGGTTCTTGCAGTGGCCGCACCATGGCGCGTAGAACTCGACGAGCAGCGTGTCGTGCTGCGCGATCGCGTCGTCAAAGTTGTCGTCCGTGAGCACGAGCACGTCGTCCTCCTCCTCGAACGTGGCGCCCGAGACGGTCGCGACGAACACGACGGCGACGAGCAGCGCAAAGGCCTTCATGAAGCGCTTGGCCAGCATCTTGAGCAGGTGCTTTCACTTGAGCAGAGGTCTCTTGGGAAGCAGTCGAAATGCGGAATGAACACCATGCCCGCAATGGAATGGAGATTTCCTTCCTTTCCCCCAGTTGTTGCTGTTTGTTTCACTCAGTCATATCCAAAAAAGATATGCTTTTCATAGTGAAGCGGGAATTGCTGTTGGAAGCTACAATTCCGCAGGTAGTAACAAAGACAAAAAAGGACACCCAGGGAATGATAGCAATTGTATCGCCACGTGGAAGCGTCGCGGAGAGCTTCGCTGCATACTGAAAGAAAGTGCCGCAAGATCGGCAAGCCACGTGTCGTATCCTTCCTTTTTCCTTCTGAGACAGCGAGACACTTTTGCAAGTGTGAACCACCTTGTTTCGTATCTGGAAGTCACGAGAAAGCCTATTTTGTAACGTTTGATGCAATGGTCACCTCGTTCCGTAAACGCGAAGCGTTTGAGTGGCAAGGGAGTTGGTGGATCCTGCCTGGAGTCTCCTCCAGCCATCTTGAAGCTACGAGTTGAGCTGAAATATTCAGCATTCGCGGCTTCAACAACAGGAAGAAGAAGATGCTCAGGCTCAGCAGTCCGAGCGCCACGTACGCACACGAGTGACTGGATACTGGCACAGCTCCTCTTGCTGTCTCGCTGAGCGCTTCAACCCCAGAGCCTGTCACGTTCGGGTCCACACGTGTCAGTCCAAGCATGCGAGTCAACTTCCACCCCACAGGCTCCAATTATCAAAACGGGGTGTGAAGCGACGAGACGACAGTTTGCGTGATCAGTACACTTATTTACCCGTACAAGTACGCACAATGCGTATTTATACAAAGCGCGTATTTTAGGACATCTTTATACTTCTTTATTATAAGTATTTATGAAAAAGTGTGTATTTTAAGACATCGGTCTCCTGCTCCATTATGACGGATCTTCAACCGTCGCCATACATCATCACAGGGTGAAGAAGCATCAAATGCATGCAAGCGCAGCGTTCTGTGTGGGGAAAAGGAAGCCTTCGCCGTTTAAAAAGCCCCTCACAACGCAAATCACATCCTTCCTCTCACATCCACACAGCTCAACATCCGCCTTCCACTTCCATCGTCGACACGTGTACAATCAATAGCTCCTCCGTCAGGCTGGTCTTCTTTGTTCTGGAAGGGCGGCTGATCTCGATCCGAATTGTCCATTCCCATTCCCCTCCTTGAAAGAACTGACCTTGTCATGTATTGCGCGGCGCAAAATGGCAGTTCGTCCATTGGACTACTTTGGTATCATGGCCTTCACGATGGACTTTGTATCAGGTGGGAGGGAGCTGCCTGGCACCGTCCACGGTTGTCTGTCTGTCTAATTCGAGAGAGCCCCTCCCCATTTTCCAAACTGATGTTTGATTCTCTATCACGTTTTGCACAGCAACCTCAATGTGAAGAGCGTCGTTTTGTAACCTCCCCCAATGTGACTGACTGACTGATCGAAATGCGGCTCTAGCGAGGCAGGAATTAGGAACTACTACCACAGATTATTGAGCCAACCACCAGGCTTGTCTTGCCTTCTTTACCTGTAGACTCGTTCGTGTGTACTGAGCAGTAGCAGCACGCACAAGCATGGCGGACTCCCATCGCGCGAGGGCGTCTCTGTATGGCACCTCCGTGAAGCCTGGCGCCCAGCCCCCACGCAAGGTCAAGGCCGCCCCCAGCAGCAACAACCAGCAGCAATACCCAGTAGCAGCAGCAGTTGGGACCTCGAAAGCCCCGCGACCGAGCCCTCCACCGTCTTCATTACCCGTCCAACTCACTGCAACAGGAACCATATTACCTAGGCTCGAGCGCCGCGGAGGTGAGCCAACCACAGTCAGTACCAACAACAACAGCAGTAGCAGCAGCAACGGCAGTCTGGAGATCGTCAATGGCTCGTCGCTCGCGATGGCGATCTCCCCACAGGCGCGCGAGGTCCCCGCGTTCTTCCCGCCTCCGCCACGACGCCCATCGTCAGGGAGCAACCGAGCAGTGAACTCGATAGAATCCGAGACCTCACCCACGACTTGCAGTGATATTGGCGGAGGCGGCGGGTTCCTCGACGGCCCGTCCGCGAAGGCCGCGTGGTGCACGCCTCGGAGCCCCATGGGGTCCCATCTCGAGTCGTTCTTCGCTGCATCACGACAGGCCCAAGAGGCCGAAGATCGGCTAGCTCTCGATGCTGCTGCTGGGAGTACCGAGGATGACTCTACTAACACTGTGAAAGCCACGCCCACGCGGCTCAAGTCGGTCGAAGAGAACCTGCGCGTGACCGACGAGCTCTACCGCGTCGACCTGGACAAGCTCCTCGCGGACAACGACAAGCTCTTCGAGATCTCAGGGACCACAAGCCAGCACATCGAGGGGATCCTGGAGGAACTCCCGCAGCTCGCGGATGGCTCCGAGCAGACGACGTACGTCATTTACGACAATGTTGTGCGTATCGCTATTGTGTGGTTGGCTAATGCTTGAGAGTGTATCATGTCACTCTCTCTATCAGGTCTGCGTTGATGGGACTCTCCAAAGACATCGCAGCGCTCCACGCGCAGCAAGAGAGCGTCAAGGACAAGATGTGCGTGTATACATGACCAAGTCGATTGCATTGGTACACTGTTGTTGTGATCTCTAACAACGTTGTATCCAACCGTTTCCTCTAGGCTTCAGCAGCTCGACCAGGTTTTCAACCAAGGGACCGACGAGAAACTTGCGCTCGTGGACGCCCACGAAGCGGAGAAAGCAGAGCTGCAGCATGCCCACGAGAGCGGGATCGAGGCGCTCGAGACGCATTTCCGCAGCCAAGTGGGAGAGCTCGAGCTCAGGTACAATACTATGGAGAAGACGTGTCTGGACGAGCTCCAGCAGCTCCAGGCGGCCTCTGCGGCCCAGTTGGCGCAGGCGCAGCAGAAAGCAGCGATCGAGCTGGCGAACCTGAGGGAATCCGCTCAGAGCGAACGCGAGGCGCTGGAATCGGCGTGGAAGAGTGAGGTCAGCGCTCTGCAGCAGGGTTCGCAAGCGGAACTCGACACGGTGAAGACCAGCTCTAGGGTGGAATACGAAGAGCTACAGGAGAGATCCCAGGTAGCGTACGCTGCGCTGGAGCTCAAGTCTAGATCTGAATACGAAGAGCTACAGAGTTCCAGTGCCGAGGAGATCCGAGAATTGCGAGAGGCGTCGGCGTCGCAATTCGCTGACACGACGGAGAAGCTCACGCGAGAGCTCCAAGAACTCCAGCAGAGCAAAGAACAGGAGCTCGAGAAGCTCCAAACCGACTTCTTTGAGGAGAAAACGCAGCTGATGAGCGCCGCGGCGCAGGAGATCGCAAGACTCAACATGGTGCAACAGGAGCAGTTCACGAGGATGAACGACCAGCGGGTCTTCGAGACGACGGCGCTGCAGAATGAGATCGAGGCCATGAATTCCAAGTTCACGGCTGAGATTCGCCAGTTGATTGAACAGCACACCAGCGAGCGCGAGGCGATGGAGAGCGCTACAAGCGAGACCGTGAGCTCGCTCAAGAGCTCTCACGCGCTGCAGATCGAGGACCTCGAGGCAAAAGCCAAGTCGAAGCTCTCTGAGACCGTTGATTCCTATGAAACCAAGCTCGCAAGGACGGATGAGCAGCATGAAACCGAGGCCTCGAGACTGAAAAGCGAATCCCAGAGCTCGCAAAAGAGCCTCGTTGACAAGTACGAAGGCGAGCTCACGCTGCTGAAAGGGGAGGCGAAGCGAGAGCGAGACCGCGTGGCGCTCACGTACGAGGCCGAGATCGACTCGCTCAAGCGCACGAGCCAAGAGCTCCTCGATACGACCGTGAGGGCTCTGGAGCTCAGCGCTGCGCAGCTCCGTGAGGTTCACGCTGCGAAAATTCTACAATTGGAGACTGTGATCCGCGACCAGGAGAAGAAATTCGTGGACACGGTTCAGGCGAAAGAGACCGAGCTCGAGAGCCGACAGCACCAGACTCAGGTACTCCAGAGCCAACTGGAGGTCCTCAATGCCAAACATGCCAGATTTGTGGACCAGAGCAAGCAGCTCGTGGCTCGTGAAGAAATGGATGGCTGCGAGCGAGAGACTCGCATGGTTGCTGTTCAACAGGAGCTCTGTAGTACGCTCGCAGCCCTGGAGGCGACCAAAAAAGAGCTACGGACGACGATCGAGGACCGTCAGGTGAAGGCGAACACGATTCTGGAGTTCACGTTCGTGATCAAGAGCCGCGACGACGAGGTCGAGCGGCTGCGCAACGCGCTGCTGGACTCGGTCAAGAGCGTGAACCAGAAGACGGAGATCCTCGAACTCACGGCCGAGTCGCTCTCGTCCAAGGCGAAGGAGCTCGAGGACACCAAGGCCGCGCTGCGCAAGGAGTCGGGCAAGCTATCGCAGGTCGAAGAGTCGATGCACCACAAGGAGGAGATCATCGAGGACACGGAGATGAAGGTCGAGCGCATGCGCCTGGGCATGGAGAACATGCGCCTCGAGCTGAAGCGCCTGCAGATGGACATGAAGCTCCAGCTGGAGCACACGGAGGGCGAGATGGAGCTCAAGAACGGCGAGATCAGCCGCCTGCATGTGTTCCAGAGCGAGCTCAAGCAGAAGAATGACTTTCACCAGCAGACCGTCACACGGCTAGAGGAGAGTTTGGCTGCGAGCCAGCGCCAAGTGGACGAGGCTCAGCGACGCATCCACTTGCTCAAGCTCGAGGCGTCTCAGAATGCCGAGGAAGCGAGGAAGATCTGCGAGTTGGTGCTGGAGAAAGAGCAGGCGCTGCTCGTGGCGGCCAAGGAGAAGCAGCTCGCGGTGAACGACAAGCAGCGTGTGCAGATCCAGCTCAACAACGTGACGCAGGTAGTCGTCCCGGGCCTCCACGAGAAGCAGGAGCGCCACTTGATGTACTGCGAAGAGCTCCAGACGCGCTTCCTGCGGGTGCTCGCGGAGACGTCGGCCGAGAAGGACAAGCGCGTGCGCGCCGAGAAGCACCTGCTGTTCCTTGAGTTGGGGGCCACGAAGGAGCTCGTGCGCCATTTTGAAGGCGTCGAGTCGCGCTTGAGCGATAGTAAAAAGGAGGCCGACGCCCAGAAATCGCAGCTGCTGGGGCTCGAGAACCAGATTCAGGAGCTCAATGCGTCGATTGTGCAGTACCAAGAGATGGGAACCCAGTTTGAGCGCGCGAAACGCGAGATCGAAGAGCTCAGCACCACGGTTAGCGAGCATGAGCACGCGCTCGCCTGCACGCACGACAAGCTGCGGTTCGAGAGCGAGGCTTCAAGGGCGGGCATCGCGGCGCTAAGTGCGACTTTGGAGGAGCTCACAGCTGAGAAACAGCAGCTCATAAGCGAACTTGACGCTTTGAAGAGCGAGTTGGAAGGTCAAAGTGCTCGCAACATCACTCTGGAAGGCGAGATCGCGGCGCTGAGGAAGCAGAAAGAGGAGCTTATCTCGGCTCTTTCAGGCGAGAAACTGGAGATGACCGACAGCATCGAGCGCGTGCTGGGCGAGCTCAGCGACACGAGGCAGCAGTATACGTTGCAACTGAGCGACGCGGCAGACAAGCTGCAGATAAGCGAGGACACCCTGAAGAAACTACAGAGTGAGTATTCGCGAAAGACCCAGGGGGCTTTGGAACTTCAGGCTCAAGCGACGCAGTTGGAGACCCAACTGAGCAGCTCTACTGCAGAAACTGAAGCTCTGGGCTTGAAATGCGCAGAACTGGAGAGTGAAATTCGGAATCTGGAGCAGGCGCTCCAGGATGAGACCGCCGACCACCTGAAGGACCTGAAGGACTCGGAGCATGAGCTGCTGCTCAAGAGCCAGGAGATTGCGAGTTTCGAGCGAGCGTTCGCCGATAAGATCAGCGCTCAGCAACAAGAGCACACAAGCGTCTTGGCAGCTTTGGAAGAGCAGAAGAGCGCTCTCTGTGCTGACTACGAGAGTCAACTGCGCGAGTTGCAAGTCTCCTTCGACTGTCAAATGGAGACACAAACCGAGAGACTTACTGTCGCTGAAGAAGAGCTGAAGCGGGTGGCTGCGGATCATTTCAGCAAGTTGAACGAAGCTGAGGACGCGCGACTGAAGCTCGTTGAGCAGCATGACACAGCTCTCACTGCGCTACAAGCCGCACATTCTGAGGAGCTTGAGCGTTTAAAGCAGGAGCACGCCACTGCGATCACCGCTTTCGAAGAACAGCTTGATGTCGCGGAATCAAATATGAGCGAGCGCGAGGAAGCCCACTTGGAGCAGCTCGAGCGCGCTCAAGAAGCTCACAAAGCCGAGCTCAAGGCTCGATTACGAGACCTGGAGGTCTCAAAGACCATGCTCGCGCAGGACTTTGAGAAACAGGTGGAGACGCTCGCGGAGACCACGCAGCGCGAGGCGGAGCTCAGTCACCTGCGCATCGCGGAGGAGCACCTCAAGAAGCTTCAGGACATCGTCGAGAGCGCGAACCTGAGGGACGAGCAGCAGCTCAGTGCACTCAGCGAGGCGCAAGCCCGTTTGACGACCAGGGAGCAGCAGCTTGAGGACGCCAAGCAGAAGATCACGCTCTGCGAGGACCAAATCGCGCAGCTGCAGCGCAAATGCGAGCAAACTGAACAGCAACTGGACGAGAGCCAGCAGCTGGTGACGGCGAGAACCGCGACGATCGACAATGTCCGGAAAGGTGAGCCGTCAACTAATTTATTATTTTGTGTATTCGCTCACAATTTAAATGTTGGTGGGTGCCTAAATTATGGACTAAAGGGTGATATGTGACTGCTTGGCCAAATTTGTAGAGCTCACTTTGCTGCATGAGGCAGCAAACAGCAGCCCGAGTCCCCAGTCGAGCGACCAGCTGCTCGCGCTTTTCCGCCAGCAGATCGACACGCACTTGTGGGACGTGTACCAGGTGGACCGCGCGCAGGTCGCCGGTTTCCAACTGGACACGGAAGAGGACGTTGTTGAGTGCCTCAAGGACTTTTTCAAGATGCGATGCGCGGTGAAGCTGCTGCGAGCAAATTCAAGGAGTGGGCGAGTCAGAAAACCTAGTACCGGAAGAGATGGCGGTGGTGGTGGTGTGAACCTCGCGCTGAGTGTCAGCGATGTCTGCAGCCGGCTGGAGCAGTTTGAAGTGCTCGCTGACAAGCACAGCGAGCTGTTTGAAGAGCGACAACGCAAGATAGCTGACGAAACTGAGCGAGCCCATGTGAAATTGTCGGACCAGGTAATTAGGATCTTGGACGAGCACAAGAAGCTTGTGGGCCGTGTCCAGAATGCATTTTATGGGCCTCTTCCAAGTGCTGACCCAGGTTCTAGTGATCAAGAAGACGTCGGAGCGAGTGGAACTCCAACCCTTGAGATCCTGCTCCAGAGTATGGAGACCCACGCCGAGCTGCTAGAGAGTCTGGGGCTCTTGAAATCGGAAACCCAGCGCGCGCGTTGCCAGCAACTGCTCGATGTATCGACAGAGCACGACAACCTCATGCAGCACGCGTCAGAGAGTTCGGAGAAGCTCCATGTATCAAAACTGCAGGACTTCAATACGCTCCTGGACTTGGTCAGCGAACTTCTGGCTCTGGCTCGACACGCTACAGGGCAAAACCAGCGATTCCAGACACTGGCGGACTTGAAATCGTTCGCCTCGGAGTTCGAGGCGCTATCCACGGGCTTTGAAGCAGCGGTGGGTATCGGTCAGCTTTCTAGCTCTAACACTGAGCTGGCTCAAGCAAATCCCCAGCAACAGCATTTTTCAAAGAGCGTCGAGATCCTCGACTTTGTTCGCAAGTCGAGTCGCTTCATCGTCGATTGCAGACAAACGCTAGGGCTGAGTGAGCTCCACAACAGTGGTGGACTACCAGGGTCTGATGCGGACACTGGGGAGATCCTAGCGAGCATCCAGGAACTGATGCAGGTGCTGCACCACTTTGACTCGTTCCTGCCGGACTCCAGCACTGCGTCTTCATCATCGACTAGTACAACCTTCGAGGCTTTTGATCTGCTACCTAGTAGTAGTAGACGCTCTCGGTCGCCAACCCCCTCGTTATCAAATGGCTCGGACGCGAGCATCCAGCAAAGAGTGTCGACAGTGCTCACGTTCCTGGACGAGCTCCACTTGATGACGGACTTTGCGCAGAACATTCTCGATGAAGAGTGCGAAGATGACGACGATGGAGCCGCCGCGACCGAGAGCACGGGCTCGCAGAGCAACACGAGCAGCAGAGAGAGTCTGAGTCTCTTCCAGTCCCTCACACGGACACCCACGCCCACTGCGTCATTAGGACTGAAGAGTAAACGTCAAGACGACGACCAACTTCAGATCGAAGTGCCGTTCCAGCTTGACGAACTAGAGCTTGAGCTCCAGCAACAACAGCAGCAGCAAAGCGACCTAGTGGACCCAGACGGTGATGCCGATGAAGACGGACACCCAGGCTTCTTTACTGTGAAGCATGACCCGCCAGCCTCGTCGCCACTGGCCGAGTCGCTCATGGACATCTCGCTCGTGATGGTCGACCACCACCGGATCATCTCGGAGGCTGCGTACTGGGTGCACAAGACCGCGAAATTACGTCAGCGACAAAAAAGCAGTCGAGTTCGAACTGGCAGTGGCGTGTCGCTTCCTGCCCCTGCTCCGCGAGCCGACCTGGGCTCCGAGATCTGCCGCCTGGTACGAGAGCACTGCGCGCTGCTGTCGCTCGCCAAGACGCTTTTCAAGCTCAAGGACCCGCGCCAGGACCTCTCCTCGCTGCTCGAGTGCCTCGCGATCCTCAAGCGGCTCACGACGCGGCTGCCCGTGTTCCAGAACGAACTGGGTCAGACCAATGTTAGCAAGAGCGACTCGAGCTCCAGTCTCACCAGCAACATCAGCAGCAGTACCTCAATGGCTGGGGCATACAACGCGGCATCCCAGGGCTCTTTACAGAGCTCTCTGTCCGTCTTTGCGTGCATCGAGGACATCGCGCGCCATCTGCAGGACTACGACTTCTTTTTGCAGCAGATGCGCACGAGCAGCGACAGGCAGTGGCTCTCGCAGGGCGTCATGAGAGACGGCGGCAGCAGTGCTCCAATCAACGTTGAAGTGCTGACAAAAGACCTGAACGACCGACTGGAGCTCGTCGCACAGACGCGGGAGGCACCACTGAAGCTCCAGAACCCGATGGTGGAGCTCCCAAAGTTCCTACTGAGAGTGCAAAAGCTGGTGGCGAGCATCGAGCGACTGGAGCCCTGGAAAGCAGCCATTAAACAGAGTGAAGAGAGCATTAATACCAGCAACGATGTCGCTGGCGGCGATAGCGAGAGCACTGAGGCGATTGATAACGAAGCCATCATCTCTACAGCCACTACTACCACCATCGCTAGCCCCGAGGGTGTAGAAGCCCTCACTCTGGGGTTTGAGCGGATCGAGAGCGGTCTCACGACGTACACTACCCTGATGCAGTGGCTGCGTGGCGTTCTCCCGTTCTCCCAGTCGGTCGAATCAGTGGACGACCTAAGAGAGCGCATCCAGGAGGTTCTGAGCCAACTGGAGCGATTCACGAACGAAAACGTCGCGATGAAAAACGAAATCGGCGGTCTCAAAGCTGAAAGAGAGCGGATTTTGCAGCACCAGGCAGCTGAAGACGCTTTCCTAGCAGATCAAGGTATCATAGTAGCTGCTGGGGGTTCTTCTGAGGCATTTGCATCACGACTCGAGGTCTTTAGAGAGCTCCTGGAAGAGCAGCAGCGGCTGGCGGCCAAGACAGGCGAAGTGGAGGCGAGCGCGTTCCTGGAAACCAATTTCCTGGTACAAAGTGGACTCTTGAATGTTCCTGAGTCTGCTGAGCAACAACCGAGGCTTTCGACGCAGATGCGGATTGAAATCTACAAGAAACTGGCGACAAAGGCGCAGCAGAGTGACGAGGCGACTTGCGACACTGAGATGCTGCTCATTGAGCAAACTCAGCGTATCTCTGAGCGACTTGAGGGCAAAGAGCGAGCACTGCGGGATCTCGAAAGCGCACTTGACCTAGCAAATCGCGAGCAAAAAGCGTTTCTACGCTCTCATGAGAGCATTCTTGGCGACCTCCTCCACCTGGGCGACGACAATGACAATGAGGAGCCTCGAGTACTCAAGCGAATCCCGATCTACGAGCAACTTGTGGGCGAAATCGTGCGGTTCCAGGCTGAAAAGCGCATTTGGGAGGGGGAAAATGCACACGAGCGCTCGGTTCTGCAGGAACTGGGGCTCTTGAGCCATGACAAAGACGAACTACCTCTTGCTTCGACTACTAGCGACGGCGACAATGTTAATGGCGATGCTGCGCGCGATGGTGAGAGCGACGACAATGTTGGAGTGGCTGTACTAGTACCCAGCGAGTCTACTGCTCAACCAATTTCCCACGTGAAGCGTCTCGAGCTCTACAGGCAACTCGCTGAGCTCCAGACACTTGTCCAGACCGAGAAAGCTGCACTTCAACAGGAGAAATCCTTTCTCGAGACCAGCCAACTGCATTTCGACGACCAAGAGCCCGCTTCTTCGCGGTTGAGCGTCTACAGAACGCTTCTCGTCGGGCAGAACGCGCTCATTGAGGAGAAAATGGAGCGCGAAGTGGAACTGGAGAAGGAGCGCGCGTTCCTAGAGAGCCACAGCGTCGAATTCGACAATTACATGGACATCTTTGACGGATTTGTCAAGCTCCGAGGCCAACTCGAGGAGCGCAAGGAAGCGGACGCGATGGAGCGCGCTTTTCTGCTCGAGAATCGGCTCTGGAAACCCGAGGCATTCGAAGATCAAGGTGAAGGCGATGACCACAGTGGCGAGCTAGACGCTCAGGAGCAGTTTGGCGTGCGCTTCCAGGTGTTTAGCGACTTTCTGGAGGCAAAAACTACGGAAAAGCAGGCAAAGCAACAGCATGACGCGGCGATCGAGGCGGAGAAGGCGTACTTATTGGTGAACACGAGTCTGGAGGCACAAGATGTAGAAATAGGCGGTCCGGAGTACTCGAGACTGCACGTCTATGATGCGATTCTCGATGCTCAGCGCGACGCTGAAGCGAGACACGAGGCTGTGCAAGCGCAGCAGATTGAGCAGCTCCCCGGTTACGAAGAAGCTTTTTTGCGTGTCAACGGGTTCAAATCGCCTCTTGAGGCGAACGAATCTGAACCAGCGTCGGCTGTTCGAATCAGAGTCTACGAAGAGCTACTCAGTCGGATCCGCCAGCGCGATGAGACCATTTCAAGCCTTGAAAGACAGCGAGAGAAGTATGAGACCTCGCTGATGGCGTGGAACGAAGTTCCGCTGGTCAACGCGGACGACTTGGCGCGTGTCGAGTGGGAAAAGCTGGAGCTCCGTGCCGCTTTAGACGACCGCAACGCCCTCATCAGCCGCTTGAAGGAGCAGTTCGCACAAGACCAGGCAACTCAAGCCGAGACACACGCGACTGAACTGGCATCAGCGGCTCAAAGCCATGCCAACACGCTCAAGCAGCTTGAGCAAACCCACGACGCCAAACTCGCAGGTGTGGTGGCGTCCAGCAAGCAGGAACTGGCTACGGCGTTGGATAAACAGGCCAAACAGCTCGAGTTCCTCGTGCTCGTGCGTCTGGGCGAAGAGAACGTGCTGGCAGGCTCATCGTCTTCTTCTTCGTCGTCGTCGTCCTCATCTCCATCGAGAGGCCGCGCTTCGTCTGCGTTGCCACCAGCTCAGACTCGCGCGTTGCTGCTCGACAAGGTCACGAAGCGAGACTCATCAGCGATCAGCATGATCTACCGCTCGATCCGCCTGGCCACCGACATCCTCAACACTTCGGCATTCACATCTGGCTCCGCAGTGACCAACAGCTCAACAAACAGCTCGGAGATCCCCGTCGAAGTCACGCAGGCGGTGCTCAACTGCGTCAAGGAGCTCAAGGCGCTCAAGGAGTACCTGATCGAGTCCCTCGAGCAGCTCACGCGCGGTGACGACGTGTTCCCCTTCCAGCCACCGGCGTTTGTGAAGACCAACGTCGCGTCTGTGGTCGCGTCGGGGGACAAAGAGGCCGCGATCGACTTTGCGCTCTGTTCGCATCGCGAGTTCATGGCGTTCGCGCACGTGGAGCTGCTCGAGCGGCAGCAGCAAATGGACGCGAGGCTGCTGAAGCTGCTCAGTACTCTGAAAAGCGTCGCTGGTGGCGGCGGCGGTGGCGAGAGCGGAGCTGATACTGAAACGGGGGCGTTCACGGTCTCAGAGACCAAGTTCATGGAGCTGGAGATCGAGCTCCTTCGCGAGAAAGAGGCTCGTGAGAACGCCGACTGCAAGCTCAAACTCAACGACGAGTACTACCAGCGGCTCGTGAACGAGCGCAAAGATGTCGAAGCCACGCTCACAAAGGCGCTCAGCGAGCTGCGAGACGAGTGCCGAGCGCTGCGCATGAAGGTCGACGGGCTGGAGCAGGAGCGATGCGCTGCTCCTCCGAGCTCGTCGTCGGGGCCCGTGTTCGGCTTGTCACCTTCTCTACGCGCGACGCTGATGACGCCTAGTGGCGGCGGTGGTGGTATGGGCTTTGGCTATGGTAGTATGGCGATGCCCATTCGACCCGAGAAGCCACGCGAGCCGCCACCGTCCAGCTACTCCAAGGCGAAAGGCGCTGGCGGTACAGGTTCGGTGCACAAAGAGCGGTTCGTGAGCGACTTGGAGAAGGAGACCGGCCAGCGGCGCAGCACCAACACGACGCGGCGCCTCAACGAGTGGAAGAAGCAGGACGCGATGGCGACGATGAGCTCCTCAAGCCAGCTGGAGAAGGAGTTCCGAGCCATGGAGTTTGCCGCAGCTGCTGGTACTAATCCTGGGGCGTCAACGCCATCCATGAATCCATACAGCTCCTATGGGTCAGCAACAACAGCAGCAGGTGGGAAAACGTCGCCAACGTACTTGAAAAGCGGTCGAGGTCTCGAGAGCAGTGCTGGTGCTGGTGTTGGCGGAACGCGAGCCCCACTTGGCCAGGATCAGGAGCTCTGGTACCAGGGCGTGCGCATGGTGCACCACATCTCGTTCTTCGTCTCGCTCTTCTACGTGCCCAAGCAGCGCATGTTCCGCGTCGAAGTGTTCAACAGCGACACGGAGCAGCAGCAGACCGTGTACGTGACCTGGAGCGAGATGCAGACGTTCCTGGACGAGAGCAAGAAGGCGCTCAAGATGGGCGTCACCTCGCTGGAAAACCTTTCCAAGCGCGCAGAGATCACAGACGTGCTCTTTGAGCGCGTTCGCGTCTACGGAGAGGGTTCGTCAAACGTCTTGCTGGGCTTTGAGTAAAGGATATGAGGTGGGCTTCGGGCTTCAAGAGGATCTACTTCAGGCAATGATAACAGGGTTAGCTCAAGAGTTCGTCAGCCAGCGTTCACGGTATCCAGTAGCCGTAGGATTTTTGCACATTTGTGATTTGTCCCCACACGATATTTAAATAGAGAAAGGCTTGAGCAACAAAGCATCCATCACTCGTGAATCGGACTCGAAAGCGCGCTTGCCACCGTGGTCTTCATCTTCGCTGCTGCATCGCGTCGTCCACCACCACTGCCGCCTCCGTTCCCTCTTCGCTTCTTCCACCACTGCGCGAACGAGACGCGGTTCCAGGGAAACAGCGACGGGTCGTCTTCCTCATCGTCGTCCTCGTCCCCATGGACGCCGAGCTGCTCTTCTTCGTCGCTCAGGAGCGCCTCCAGGTCCGTGCCTTCGTCATGAGTCTCGCCGTCGAACGAGCGCGCGCCACCGCCTCCCCCAGCCGCCGCGTCCAGTCGCAGCTGCGCGTTCTTCTCGTCGAGCACCAGGATCGAGTAGGACGAGAACACGTCCTCGTCCAGGTACTTGCGCGGGTTGCTCTCGATGAGCTTCAAAAGCCGCGTGAAGTGCGGCTGGATCTCGGACAGCGGGATGTGCAGACTGAACGAGAGTTGCGCGTAGACCGTGAACTCGGCTGTGAGCACTTCACGCGATGGGATCGAGTGCACCTGGTCGATCTCCTCCAGTATCTTCTTGATCACGGTCTTCATCGCGTCCGACGCCTTGGGCTCGTTGAACTTGGCCGCGAGCAGCAAACACGCCGCCATGTACAGCTTGCGGTTCGATTTGTTGACAAACTAAGGACAACGACAAGTTCATTAAGTACCAAAAGTATCAAACACGCACATAAAGTAGCAAAGGCTACGTACATGACTCAGCACGAGCTTCTCAAAGTAGACGCACGCCATCGCCGCGGTCGCGACCTCGAGATTGAGCCGCTGGCAGGACGAGAGCGTCTCGCGCTTGAGGTTCCGGATTTTGCTCAGCGACAGATCGCCATTCAGCCACGTATGCTTCTCTTGGAACTTCTTGTTGAGCTCCTAGACATCGTGAAGCATACAACACAAAACACTGAGAGTGAGCACTCTTCCTTCACCATCCACAGTCAGCACCAGCTTCTTAGGCTGTATCGTGCAACCTACCTCTTTCAGATCATTCGGCTTGACAAACAACAGGATGCTGCTCACGATCGGGCCGATGTTCTTGTCACCGCGCACCACGTGGCGATGGCGGCCCTGGCGGAACTCCGGGTCGTCCAGGTAGTTGGCCATGTACGTGACGGCAGTCGGGTGGTCCTCTTGGCTGTCACGATCCTTGTCGCACGCCGCCCACGTCGCGTGCAGCAGGCGAAAGTACGACTTGCCGCGCCAGTCGTAGCTCATCGGCTCGAGGTTGCCCACGGACGCGAACCGCTTGCGGAGCGCACTGGTCTCATTCCCATTGTACTGTAATAGACGATAAACACTTGGTGAGAATTCCATGGTAGCCTACTAGCCATAGAGAGAGAGAGTACTTGCTTGGCTCACCTTGATGATGGTCGACGTCGCGATCGGATACCCACACCCGCTTGAGAAATACGCGCGCGAGCCTAAGAGCCCCTGCTGCGCGGTCATGCCTTCCCAGCGCCGCACCACGGCAGACGCAGCTGGGTACTTGGTCGTGAACCGGTACCGGAAGAGCGGCGGCACGTGCACGATCGTGGCGTCAAAGCCCGGCAGCCGCCTGCCCGCGAGCGACCCGTTGTTCGTCCCACTGCCCTGGAGCTTCATGCTGTTGGTGCCGTCGCTGGCGGAGCTGCTGCTATTGTTGTTGTTGTTGTCGTTGTTCCCGGTACTCTGCGCGTTGCTGCCGCCGTCGGTCGCATTCTTCTTCTTCTTGTGGGCCTTGTTCGCGTTCGGAGGGTCGCTTGAGTCCTGCTTATTGCTCGTGTTGCCGTTGTTGTTATGGTGACTGTGGTTATGGTGATTGTTGTGCAAGTGCTCGGAACGCATGGGGATGTTCTGCAGGAAGTCGAGCGCCGCAATGTCGCGCGTCACCTTGCGCGAATGCGAGTGCGCGTGGTGGCGCGAGCGTTCACTGTGGATGCTCGACGGCGAGTCGCTCTGTTCCGTGTTTTCCATACAAGCAAGATGAGAATGACAGTACGTACACACTCAATAGACCGCCAACACTGCGAAAGGAAAGATGAACGAACGCACCATCTTGATGAAGAACACCTGCTGCTTGGTACCAGACGCGCTGTTACTGCTGCTACTCACCGCATTCGCTGTCGCCACCAAGCGCAAGGGCGACGCCGTGTTGCTGCCGCTACTCGCAAAGCTGTTGGCTCGCTGCACGTGCGAGAGGCGCGCGGTGACGAATGCGGCGGCGGGTGTTGCTGCGTTTGAGGACGACAGCGGCGGCGACACGTCCGCATCAGCGCCAGTGTCGACGCGCAACTCATCTGCGCCGTGTGCGGCTTGGTCCTCTGGTGCTTCTGCTGGTGGTGGCGCGTCTTCTGCGGTCTCGTGGGCGACCTCTGCAGCGTCGCTGTCGTGCTGCATCTGCTCCATTTTGGTCTTTGCCCTCTAGCTGAAATCTTGATCTTGTGAGAATGATAAAGCGCGCGCTGATACTGAACCAGTATGTTGATACTTTAGAACTGAAGTATCAAGGTTGGTACCAGGCGAGTACCAAGCTAGCAAAAGGTATCAATTTGGTACCAAGGAGAGCTTCCGTTTTGTCAGCAAGTTGGTTCAACCCATGCCGCGATGAACATATCATAAGTCTGGTGAATGTGGATCCTTCGCTATAGTCGCTCACAAAAAAATCTCTGTGACGACATCGTGCTGACCATCTCTTGATGTATCAGTACCAGTCGAGCTTGGTCAATGAGTACCAACAATACTTCTGGTGGCGTTTGATACTTAAGTATCATGGTGCCATCTGATATCCCAGAGTTCACCTCGCTTTCACAGATTTCTGGTGTTCAAAACTGCAGCAAGCTAATCTCACCAACTCAAACTGATACATCAACCTTGGTCTACGTGATGATACTTTGGCTGGTGCCGTGCTCGCATAGGCACGATCGCCGCCTGCGCGATCGAGAACGTCGGTCTGTGCATCAACGTCTCCATTGCACCTAGGGCTTTCGCTGGTCTTGGGGTCCTCGGCGACCTAAGCACATCGGTGGATTTCAAGTAGTAGCTGCTGGCCTTCGGAAATCCACTCAGCTGAGCTGCTCGACCGACACTCGTTCGACGATCTGGCACTGCTAGGATTGAAGTCACGCCTCTGGGGGAATTGATGGCGGCGGATACTGGTCGGTACTCGCGAGGCGAACTAGGCGAGCTAAAAGACTGTCGGACGCATGAGTACGAAGAAGATTGTGGACGTGTTGGTCGAAGTGTCAACTTCGGTGGGATCGCAGCCATCGCAGCGGCTGTAATCGTATGAGAAGCAGCTGGAACCTGGGCCCGCTGCTGCTGGTGTTGTTGATAGTAGGACGTGGGGTGTTGGTGGTAGCTCGCAGCGAGGCTCCGAAGGGCGACTGTGGACGAAGGTGGCAGCTTTGGAGGCTGAAGCAGGTTCTGGTAAAAGATGCCTCTCAGTGGAGTCTCCAGGTCTCGCTTTGTCGCACTGCTAGCAGCTGCTCGAGATGGGCTTTGCAATCTGAAAGTCCACGATACATCAGCGGACATAACATAACCAAACTTATAGTGATCAGTATCAAGTATCAACACAGAGTACATCACGAGCTGGTACTTTGTCTTCCTCACCTTGCAACTTTGTCGGGGGTATCAAGATCCTGGATCCTCTGCGCCACGCTGCGAGCTCCATTTTCAAGAACCTGCTTGACAAACGCCTCGGCCACTCGAAAATGAGCTGCTCCTGTGGTGGCATCTCGATGACCGCCCTCGCTCTGGTTGCTCCTCTTCATTGGTACCACGGTGTGCCCAATACTCGCACTTGTTGCTCTTGGTACCAAATTCGGGTGCTTGACGAGTTTCCACCCGGTATGCGAGGTGCTGCTGATACCAAACTCGCTGTCAACCGCCGGGAGACCCCACGGTGCAGCGTACGCCTTCCACCTCGCGAGCTCGTCCTTGCGAAGCGCGAGCTGCTTGCGCTCGATGCTGCGGTGGAAGTTCGTCGACTGGTACGGGCTGTAACTATGGAGGCTGCTACTCGAGCTATTGTTGTTGTGAGAAGGCAGGTCCACCGCGTCCTGGTTGCTCTGCGTCACGATGTTCGTGTGTGCCCAGCCGCAGGCCACTCTCTGCGCGCGCTGACCGTCGGGCAACGGCACGAGCGCCGGCGAGCTCCGCTGGTCGATCTGCGCGCTCTCGCCGCCCAGGTCCAGCCCCCAGACGTACGCCTGGCCTCTGTGGGTGACGCACACCGAATGGAACTCGCCCAGGGCGACGTCCATGATACCTTCACTCACAAAAGCTGACTGGCTCAACACGCAGGGCTTGTACCGGGTCTTCTTGTCGCCACACCCCAGCTGACCAAACTCATTTGCACCCCACATGTAGAGCACGTCGCGATCCGAGACGACGGCGGTGTGGCGCGCGCCGCAGCGTACGCTCCGCGCCTTGATACCACACTCTCTGAGACTTGGTACCAGCACGGGCTTCATCTCACAGTCGCTCCGGTCGATCCCCAGACGGCCGTCGTCCCCACAGCCCCAAACGTACACTGCGCCGTTGCTCAGGACGCACGCGCTGTGGTTCTGGCCCGCAGCGATGTCCAGGATACTGCGGTCGCGCAGAGCCTCGACAGCGATGGGGACGCAGCTGCGCCAGCCCTTGTGCTGCTGCAGGCGGTGGTCGATACCTAATTGACCCGCCTGGTTGTACCCCATCGCCAGGATGTTTTGCTGGTGCATGACGAAGAGCGTGTGGAACGCGCCGCAGGCCGCCTGAGTCACGTTCGTCCCGCCGCGCTCGAGGATCGTGTGCTTGATGCGAAGTGCGCGCTGGTTCGAGCTCAGCGTCGCCAGTGCAAAGTGCACTTCCTGGGGTACCAACCGGTTCGTGTAGTCGCTGTGGCCGAGCTGGCCGTACTTGTTGTTGCCCCACGTGAAGAGCTTGGCCTGGGTTGTGACGAGCGCCGCGTGGTGCTTCCCGCACGAGACCATGAGCACACCGATCTGCTCGCCGTGGACCTGCATCGGCAGCGCCGTGATCAGCTGCGGCTCGGCGATGGACGTCGTGGAGCTGATACCCAACTCACCGTTCGCGTTCACGCCCCACGAGAAGAGCATCGTCGTCTGGTGCATCACGACCGCGAGCGAGAAGTTGTGGCCGCAGGCGAGCTGGCTCACGAACCAGGGCGAGTCCTGGGGACCCTCGTCTCCACCAGCAGCTGCAGTATCCCCAGAGTGGCAGAACGACGCCCCGGATGCTGACCTAAAAATCAGGAGGTTCGGAATCGCCTTGTGGATGTCAATCTCAGTGGTCTTGGAGCCCACCGCAGCGGCCTTGCGCTTGCTCATGGGTCCGCCGAAGGTCAGCAGCGATCCCACGCCACACCACTCGGTCTTGACGATCACACACGGCGTGGAGATGCGGTCGTAGTTCTTGTCGAGGCTGTAGATGCGGTGCGAGATCACGTTCGAGTGCGAGTGCGTGTCCAGGACGTCGATGCGCACGAGCTGCGGCTCGCTGAAGTTCTCAGGTGTGAAGCAGATACGGTCCGACGACACCTTCATGGACCGGAACGAGTCCATCGTGAAGAGCAGGTGCACCACGACGGACGACGTGCACGCCTGGCCGAGCCAGATCGAGTAGTACGTCGGCGCGCCACCGAAGCTCGCGGTGAGGTACGTCGCGCTCACATTCAGGCCGCCGCCGTTGCCCAGACACCCGGGATCCTCGACACCTTTGTCGTGGACGCTGGGGAGTGTGGGGGAGCTCGAGGGTGGACCCTGGAGCTCTGCTGAGTGTGGTAACGGCTGCGCATGGTGCTGAGACTGATGTGGGGATGGATGCTGGTGTGCCGTCAAGCGAGCGTTCATGATACTAATGGGCTGAAAAGCAGACGAGCGACAGTGTGGGGGCGAAACCACCAGGTGAGCTGAAGAATATGCTGATCGTTGAGACAAAATGGCTACATTCTTGAGTAACGGGATGAAGTAACACTATTAGCGTGTCCGTTTTGTCGACAACTGGTGTCCAAAATGCAGTGACATGAACCCTGTGGTTTTTAAACGGGTGTATGTAGCCACTGTTCCGGAACCACTCAAATCGCACCACTTTTTGCGAGATAGCGAAATGCAGGTTCAACCACTTTGGATTTTGATGAAAGTATCTTCTGAATTGATTTGACTCAACTTTAGCTTGTTCTCTGATAGATTGACACTGAAACTATCTCGTTTTGATCTGCAGTAAATCTAATCCTGGAAATCCTCGCCAACTGGCTTATAAACACTGACTTGTCTGTACACAGTGCGCCTACAGTGCCTAATTGGACCATTTTTAGAACAAACACTCTGAATGGTCGTGTCATTTTTACAGTTCAAAGACTTTCTCTAGGCATTGGTCATCAACACAAGACTGTCTGACGCGTCATGCGTCTCCTGGCTTTTGCTTTTGTGAACGCGCAGTTGCTGTTGCTCTGCTGACCACTCTCCCATCAGCGGCAAAGCCCACAAGAGAAGCCCACGAGTCCCCCCTCCCTTCTCTATCTGCCTCTATCTGCACGACGGCGATGGCGAAACTCAACGAGGTGTCCAAGCTGCTGCAGCACACGGGCGACGAGCTGCATCGCGCGGCGGACAAGGCGGCGGACCAGGTGGAGAAGGTCGTCGCGGCGGCGCCGGGGCACGGCCAGCAGGGCTCGGCGGTCTCGTCTTTTCTCGGACTGGCGACGACCATGATGGGCGCGTGCATCCTGACGCTCCCCGGTACGGTGGAGGCCGTGGGCGTCGTGCCGGCGATCGCGATCTTCCTGCTCGCCGGCTGGATCACGTACCAGTCGTTCGAGATCATCACGATCGCGTGCGACGCCACGGCCGAGTTCTCGTACGAGTCACTGAGCTCGCGGCTCTTCGGCGCCACGGGCGTCTGGGCCGTGCGCATCCTCACGCTCATCCTGCTCTTCGGCTCGGTCGTGACGTACATGGTCATCGCGATGGACCTCTTCGAGCCGTTCCTCGTGGGCGTGCTCTCGCGCAGCGCGATCGGACTCGTGTTCACGGTCGTGGCGATCCCGCTCTGCCTGCCGGAGACGATCCATGAGCTGCGCTACATGAACCTGCTCGTGATCCTCTGCATCCTGTACATCCTGTTCGCGCTCGCGGTGCGCACGATCCAGAACGACCCGGACTTTGCTGCGACGATCGAGCCGAACGCGTCCAGCCAGTTCTCGTCCGAGGCGGCGGCGATCGCGTACGCGCTGCCGATCATCTCGCTCAGCTTTGCGTGCCAGCTCAACGTGCCACGCGCGTACGAGGAGATCCACGACAAGCAGGCGATGAAGCGCGTGCACCAGTCGCTCGTTGGCGCGGGGCTCATGATCTACATCCTGTTTGCGGTGCTCGGGTACGTGTGCTTCCACGGCCACCCGCCGAGCGACATCCTCACGGGCTTCCGCGCAGACGACACGCTGATCAACGGCGCGCGGCTGTGCCTCGGCGCGAGCATGGTGCTCAAGACGCCCATGACGTTCCAGCCGCTGCGCCAGGCCGTGGAGCTGACGTTCCTGGGCCACGACCGCGAGAGCCTGGCGTTCCGCACGGCGATCACGATGTTCTTCATGTTCGTGGCGCACCTGCTGGCGATTTCGTCCAGGGACCTGGGCGTGGTCATGTCGTTCATCGGCGCGCTGGCGGGCAACATCCTCACGATCACCGTGCCGGGCCTGTTTCTCTACGAGATCGGCCGCACGTACCTCTACGACAGCCGCGCGAGCTTCTACAACCGCCGCCTGGCGCTCGCCATGACGGCTCTGGGCGTCGTCTTCTCGGTCGTCTCGCTCTCGTACTTGGGCTACAGCGCGATTGCGAATTAGAGAGCGAGTGAGTGAGAGAGTGTAATCCGTTATGAGAGACGATTGCAAAACACGATGCTACAAGACTGCGAGATAGAGTAAGTAGAGGTTAGATGGATTTGCGCGATAAATGAATGAAAAATGCCATAGAGAAGGAGTCGATTTGATACAGAATGCAGTTTTTATTCATTTGTGCGTGGGTGTTGTCAATGGATAGATTTCTTGGCTTGTCAGCCTGTGTGTGTGTGAATGAGTTTGTCCAAGCGCGATCCTCGCTCGGGGGTTAGTACATGCCAAAGCCGTAGAGCTTCTGGTTGAAGCCCTCCTTGGCCTTGAGCTTCTTGTCGCGCAGCAACACGACCGTGCAGCACACGGTGCAGAGCCGTCCGCTGGTGGCCTCCTTCTCCTTGTCCTTGTCCTTGCCGGTCTTCTGCTGCTGGTACGTGAGCGAGTCGCCGCCCTCCTGCAGCTTGGCGTAGATCTCCGACGCCTTCTGCGAGTCGTTCTTGCACACCGCGCGGCCGCAGAGGTTGCAGTCCTTGAGCGTCTCCAGCAGCCCCTTGGGATTCTTGCAGATCTTGCAGCACTTGCGCTTCACGTCTCGCGGTGCCGCCTGCGTGCCCTCTTTCATAAACAGGATCAGCTTCACGAGCGCCTTCTTCGGGATCACGTCGCCGACCGTCGCACCGTTGTGGTCAGGAACATTGATGGACGCGCCACCGGCCACCAGCGCACCAGCAATCTCCAGCAGGTTGTTCTCCGTCGCCATGTGCAGGTACGTCGTGCCGTTGATTAGTGAGTTGAGCTCCATGCGGCTCTCGCCATCCTCGTTCTTCTTCACGAGCAGCTTGGCGATGCTCGGGTTGTCCTGGCGCGCAGTCAAGGTGTGGATCGCCAGCGGGGTCTGGCCGCGCACATTCATAGAGTTCACGCTCGCGCCCATGCCCAGCAGCAGCTCCACCATCTCTGGCGCGCTCTCCTTCGCCGAGCTCGCAGCGAAGTGCAGCGCCGTGTTCGAGTGCTTGTCGCCGGCGTTCACGTGGTCCTGCACGCGCGGCAGCTTGGCGAGCGCGCGCAGCACGTCGACGTGGCCTTTCCGCACCGCAATGTGCAGCGCCGTCTGGTTGTTTCTGCGCTCGCGCAGCTGCAGGATGCTCGCGGACGAGAACGTCGACGGTCGCGGCGCGTAGCTCTCGTCGAGCGAGGACGGCGACGGCAGGCCGTCCAGCGCGCTCGCGTTCGCCGCAGCAGATGCGCCCGGGCTGTCCGGGTCGTCCATGAGCATCGAGTCCTGCAGGTCGTAGCCGTACTTCTGCAGCGTCGAGATCAGCAGCTTGGCCTTCGCGTGCTCCTTGAGGTCGTCCATGCTGCTGGCGGCGGCAATGGTGTTGTGTGCGATGATGTAAATAGAGAATGAGTGAAGAGCTCTATGGAGCTCTTGGGAATGCTGAAATTCAGGCGTTTGTCTCTTTGTGAGCTCAGTCGCCATACAAGCGTCAGATAAGACCGATTGCGGCGGGCTAGGGGTGTGCCACACCCTCTCGTTTTCTTTTTCTCGTTATATATGGTCTCGAATAATCCTCTATCACTTAGTTGATAGAAGTGAAACCATATCCTTTTTATTTTGGAAGAGTAGACTTTCGAATGATGTTGAGAGACTTTGGGTCACGAAATCACGCGTTATGGAAGGGCATCTTTCTGCTGCATTTTCAGTGCTAAAATTTTCACTGACAAAGCGGGGACATGTGGGAAGGGCTAAGATGGATTCAGCGCATTGGATTGGTTAATAAATTTGAAAGATGCTGGCTTCTACGCGCTGATTGGCTGGACCAGCCCAGTGACGTTCTTGAAGACCAACACTCTGGATCTATTTCGTACTTTGCGCGAACGGACACTGTGCGAGCAACCATGCCGCGCATTCACAACAGACACATCGATTTAAAAATGGCGGCAACGAAGCTCTGGAAGAGCAAGAGCGCGGTCGATTGGGACGCCGCATGGGGGCGCTACCCCGCTGCCGTCGCGTCTCTGCAGGTACTGTCCACCGCGTGGTTACTACCGCCATCTTCCTATTCATACGTAATAGCCAATGTGTGCTGCTGTATGTCAATGGAGTACTGTATGCGACGTGATTTATTTGGACACGGAAAGACTTGCATGATGTGCCTGCTGTCTGGCTGTCTGACTGGCTGGATGGATCGCTGATGTGATATGTATCCATTCTGCCTATCACGCAGAAAGACAAGCTCGAAGAGCTCGACGCGTGGTTCCAGACGACGCTGTCCGACATCCTGCACAAGCGCGACCCGAAGCCGTTCATCACGCAGAAGGAGCTCGTGAAGCTCATGGAGTGGAAGCTCAAGAAAGGCAAATGGTATTTACGCACGTACAGGCGCTGCTGTTGGACTATTACTACACTATTACTATGTAGGTGCGAATGTTCACCCACTTGCTGAATATCTTGTATGATTTGTGGTCAACTGTTGCAGGCGTCCGCAGCTGATGAAGTACATCGAGAGTCTCTCGGCAGATGCGGTACAAAAGGCATCTGAGAAAGCGTTCAAGGAGCTCGCAGGCGGAAAGATCAAGAGCGCCATTGAAGCGCTCGCGGAGCTCAAGGGGGTGCGTGCTTTTTGCGTTTGCGTCTGCTTGTTGGATGTGCTGTCGACTGTGGATATTGATGGAACTGCATTGAATGGTTGATTGTGTGGGACACTGTAGGTCGGGCCAGCGACGGCGTCTGCTGTGCTCGCAGCCTACGACAGCAACGTGCCGTTCATGGGTGATGAGGCCCTCGAAGCGATTGCGCGTAAGGCTATTATGGCTACTGAGCTTGTGTGTTGAGTTTGATGAGCATGCTCTTACTCATCCTTGTTATGTGCTTGGTTTGCCATTATTCGATAGATATCATTGGCGCGCGTAAGTACACGCTGGGTCACTACATGCTTTTCACGGTGCAGCTGGAAGAGAAAGCCAAGTGGCTCAACCAGCAGAAGGATGGAGACGAAGACGAAGCAGAGTCTGTAGACGAGAAGGACACACAGTGGACTACCCAGAAAGTGCAACTCTGCCTTTACGCTGCAGCTCACGATAGCACAGGCGCAATCGCCACCACAAAGGCAAAGGTAGGAAAATCTGCCGCTTCAAAGCCAAAGGCAAGCGCAAAGACTGCGAAGCGCTCTGCAGCAGAGAGCGAATCGGAAGAAGAGACGCAGACAACGCGGAAACGCCGTCGAACCGCCACGCAGTAGTGCTTCATCCTCATGCTCTCGGAATGTGAACTGCAGCAGCATGAGCAGATCGGAGAAAAGGTGGCTGCGTTTCTATAATAGAGCTCTCTGTATGTGCATGTGCGTGTTCGAAAATACTCATCTCTCTTCTCTCCCAACAAACAAAATCAACAAATCCGAGACAGCCAATGCCGTCAGTCTACAGTTCTAGATGATGCCCAAGATGCGGAGACGGCTGTCGTACTCGTTGCGGCCGATGTAGCTCCCGATGAGCGAGCGCTCACCGCCGTTGAACGCGTGACGCCCGTGCATCACGCGCTGGTTGTCGACCACGATCATCTCGCCCACGCGCAGCTTGAGCGTTGCCTCCATGTTCTCGTTGCGCATGATCTTCATGAGCTCGCGGTGGTACCGGTAGAACTTCTCGACGAGCTCGAACGGCAAGTGGGTCAGCGGCGCGCGGTCGTAGTCGTTGTGGCGGAACTGCACAACGTTGCCGGCGTGGTCGACCTTGATGATCGGCTCCATGGTCGCCAAGTGGGTGTCGTTGTCGAAGTGGTGGTAGTTCACTGGTGTGGTCGACAGGAACTTGTACGCCTCCGGGTTCTTCTGGCGCAGCTTCTCGACGACGTTGAATGCGTCAATGTATCGGCTCTCGCCACCCTCACCAGCCTGCGTGATGCAGTTGAAGATCTGCAAGCCGGGCGGGTCGCGCATGTACGTGCCGTCCGTGTGGTGCAAGAGCTCCAGGTTGGTTGACGCCGTGTCGTTGTACTCCTGGTCCTCGGTCTGCGGGTTCGTGGTCCACATCTCGCCGTAAATCGTGCGCAACACGAAGCCGATCTTGCGCGAGAAGCGCTCAGTCTCGTCCATGGACGGCGGCGTGTTCGAGATCATCACGAGCCCGTACTTGTAGAGGTCCGTCATCGCGGGCTTCAAGTCCTCCATGATCGCAGCGAAGTCGTGCTTTGGGATCTGCAGCGAGCGGTCCCAGAGCGCGCGCGTCGCGAGCGTCTGCTGGTGGTGGTTGTGCGGGTACGGCCCGAGGTCGCTCGAGTACGCGTGGTCGCGCAACCACTGCGGGTCAAAGCTGCTCGCGCGGCACGTCGTGCCTTTCTGATATACGACATTCGCATACATACACACAATCACAATCAGCAATACACTCGCAATTCAAACGCATACACGGACAATATACGCACGCACCACGCTGTCGTCCCATGCGATCGAGACCGTGCCGTCGTCGCTGATCTCGAGCTTGTGGCACGCCGGGTCGAGCGGGATCGATGCCGTGTCGATCTGGCGCTGCTTGGTCTCCGAGTGCAGGCACTCGGGACACGTGCAGTGGTCGCGCAGCCAGAGCTTGTGGAACGTCGCGGAGAAGCCGTCCTGCCACGTCACCGCCACGGCGCTCTCGCCCACCAGCTCCTGCACGCGCGCGACGCCCACTGGGTTGGCGGGCTCTTCTGCTAGCGTGGCATTCGACGCGGTGGCGAACGAGCGCGTGAGCAGTCGTCGCGGCGCATTAGCAGCAGTGGCGGCGTTGGCGGCCGTGTTGGCGTTCGCGTGGAGCAGCGTCTGGATGGGCTTGGTGAGGCGCATGCCGTTCATCATCGTCTCTCACTCTTGTGTGTGTTGTGTGTGTTGTGTGTGTTGTATGTGTCTGATCTGTCGCTTATCTGGTTGATGGCGCGTTGACTTGTGAGGCGCACAGTCAGAGCCGAATGAATTGTGAGGATGTGAGGAGAAGAGCGGAGGCGAACTCCTGGTTTTGCACGCGCGCGTCACCCACCACTTGAAGTGGGGACAGAGACGAGAGGAATAAGAGTGCGGGGAAGAAGGTGAGAGGGATACGCGCTTGCCACTGAAGTTCGAGAATAAAGTAGGAAAAATCTGCTCGCCTACCGCGATTACACTGCATGGCCACCTCGTGCTGCAGAGCTGCTTGCATGCTTATTTGGCTAAAGCAAATGCGAGCAGTTTTGGTTCGCGCATTTTTTTCGCTGGCTTTTGTTTGCTTTTTGTCTTTTGTCCCACCGTCGACAGGACTGTATTCACGGACCGATTAGCGGATCCTATAAAATAGCAACGCACAGATCAGATATGTGTTGATTCTCGTAAAAAAAATGCCATTTCAGACTTGGGTACGAGGGCTTTACCTGCGATGAATGTGGTCTCGTCGACCACAATGAATTTGTTATGCATTAGAGGACCTGCTGATATTCTGATGGAGATGCTCTATCAAAATCCACACAAAGCACAGCATAAGTATCGGATTCGACCCAACACGAGAGGAGAAACTTGACAATGCAAAGCGTAGACTCACCGGAAGGCATTGGCTTCGAATGAAGTGTGTCATTGAGATCCGTTTGGAGGCCATTTCGCGATTAGCGAGAATACGGATCTTGAGGTTTGGATTTGATGCGGCGGCGAAGACCAGTGCATCAGCAACCTATACGCACACGATTGGTTATGAGAAAAGAGTGGAAACGCTGTGATCCAACACAAGTAAACGCAAATGGACACTTACATATTGACAGCTCAATACAAAGATGCATATATCGAGCGTGGACTTGGTAGCGGTGACGTAGCTCAGTACTTCGAAAAACGAGCACCAGTCGTGCTCGTGAGGGTATCCAGTCGTCACACAGAAGCCAGTGGTCAGGAGCTCGTCGCACGGTCCACTCAGGTCTGGAAACATGTACACGTTCACGAGCCTGCCCAGGTCACTCGGCAAGGGTCTGTCGATGTTGTTGGTGCACTCTGCGATCACGGTAGCGGTCTCTTCGATGAGATCGGCGGCCTTCTCTTCCAGAAGCGCGGCAGTGTTGACGAGGGCAGCTCTTTCTTCCTCTTTGGTGAACTTGACGAACGCCACGTAGCGGCGGAGTTGCTTGATGGCAGCGTCGGAGTACTTCTGCAATGTTGTTTGGGGAAACGATCAATGATCGAGTGACAAGTGACGTTCCTCGGCGCTTGTTGCGGCATGGCGCTGTGCATGTACCTAGTGTACGTTGACAGCGCGATCGGTCAGATTTGGTGGCTCAAGCGCGTGCGTGGTCGGTGCTGCACTTGGCGGCAGTGTGGTTTTCATCCTGCGCCGCATTGTGCTCCGCAAGGCGAACGAAGACAAGGACGGCGGCATGGGCTCAGCGATGACCGAGCTCGAGTTTGCCGGTCTGAACATCTCGAGCCCCGTGGCGCCACAGACGCCGAGAAGGTACCCGACGCCGTCTGCGTCGGTGCTGAGTCGCAACTTCTCGGTTGCGCCGTCGCGACCGGACCTGAAGCAGCTGGTGCGCAGCATCCACAGCGAGATCCAGGAGAACTTTGGCATGAGCGCGGACGTGGGGCTCTTCGTGAGCGGCCCCGCGGGGCTGCAGTCGGACGTGCTGCGCCACGCGCGCGCCTTCCACTCGCCCCTGCTCGCAGTGCACCAGAAATCCTTCACCGTGTGATCATATAGGGATAGAAGCACCAGCACGAAACAAAAAAACATTCCTCCATTGATAAGTTTAACTCCCGAAATGCTTCCTGCACGACTTTTTCTTGCCTTTCGCGTTCGTCTTGGCTTCACTCGTCTTCTGGTCGCCCTTGTACTGGTTGAAGTTAACTTCAGCATTCTCGTAAATTCCTCCTGGAACTTCCGGATCAGCTTGGGGCTTGAGGTCACCAAGATGTTCTCCATGTTCTTCAATGCGGCTCGTGCGCTCCAATTGAACGAGTCATTCAGGACCGTAGAGCCATCAAGCACACAAAACTTGTGGTGCATGGCCCAGTTGGAGTTCCCGAGAATGTTGATTTTGACTCCGGCGTCAATGAGCGACT